>MUZC01001512.1:183397-206223 GCA_002072015.1 Radix auricularia
GGGGGCGCGGTGGTCAAAGTGTTAGTGCGCTGCGGTACAAAAACAATTCTAAAATAAAAATAAAAATCGGTCACGGGTTCAAACCCCGGTTCTGGCACCCCTACGGGTAGATGATGCTCGTTAAAACCTTGGCTGGTAGTTCATCTAGGAGAAGGAAACTCCGAATACAAATCCTCCGCTGCCTTGCGGCTATACCTGCCTTGCGGGAAAGGCTAAGGGAGTAAACCCTGAAAGAAAATCAGGAATTGGAGCACCTACAGGCGGTCTATACATAAGACTTATGTACATACCGGCAGCTCCTGCGACGCCAATGGCAGCCAAGCTGCATCGACGCAAGTCGTTCCCTTGGTTACACCATTGACGTGGAGAGGGGGGATATGCTGTATGGGCAGCAGCTAATTCTCCATAATACCCGCCCAGGCTTGCATCACCTCTGGAGAGGACACTCCAGCGTCGCCGCAAGGTGTCGACAAAACACGGGAAGCAGCAGTTACCGGTTATAAGCCAAAGCTCAATTGACGTAGAGCTAGGCGCCAGGGGCTGCTTCCGACGGTGGGAGAGACTACCAATGTCTCACTGGACAGCTACCGCCCGCCTCAAACTGGGCAGCCCCCAGTCAAATAGGTGCTATCCCGTCATGGCCTGCCTTCTCCACTGGGTGCGTGGAGATTAGAGTACCACTCAACAAGTGGGCCACTAAGCCCTGCACCAAGAAATACAAAAAAGAAAAAGAAGACCCCAGCTCTTCGAATCGCTAGCTGGAACGTGAGGACTATGTGTCCCGGCATCACTGATGATCTGCAGTCCATAAACGACACACGGAAGACAGGAATAATCGATAGAGAACTTAAAAGGCTAAAGATTGACATAGCATGCCTTCAGGAGACCAGGCTCCCAGACAACGGTTCACTCAAAGAGGCCAATTACACCTTCTTCTGGCAAGGCAGACCGAAAGACGAACCTAGACAGCATGGTGTGGGTTTCGCTGTTAAAAACACTCTTCTACCATCCATTGAACCACCGTCATCAGGCACGGAGAGGATCCTCACTCTAAGACTCAGAACAACTGCGGGCCCAGCAAACATTCTTAGTGTGTATGCCCCAACACTCTATTCAACTCCGGAAGAGAAGGACCAGTTCTATGGAGCGTTAGACCAGGCAATAGCCGGCATCCACAAAGACGAGGCAATCTATCTCCTAGGAGATTTCAATGCTAGAGTGGGGAGCGACCACGAAGCCTGGCCCACCTGCCTTGGACTATTTGGAAGAGGAAAGTTAAATGAAAATGGACAAAGGCTTCTGGAATTGTGCTGCTCACGAGGCTTGTGTGTGACCAACACTTTCTTCAAGTGCAAGGATATACATCAAGTATCTTGGAGACACCCTCGATCCCACCAATGGCACCAGCTGGACCTCATTATCACCAGGCGTGCACAACTAGCTAGCGTCCTACTCACTCGCAGCTATCACAGTGCCGACTGTGACACGGATCATTCCCTTGTCGCCAGCAAAGTACGAATAATGAGGAAAAACTCGTACCACACAAAGAAAAAGGGAAGTCCACGCATCAATACCTCCTGCATGAAAGACCCTGCGATAGCGCAGCTGTTCAAAGACAAGGTGAAGGAAAGTCTCTCAAAGATGTCCCCATGCGTCACCATTGACTCCAAATGGACGCAACTGAGAGACACAATCTATACATCCGCAATACAAGCCTTTGGCAAAAAATCTCACAAAAACACGGACTGGTTTGATGAACATTGGGACGAGATGAAACCCGTCACTGAAGCAAAAAGGAAAGCTCTTATGGCTTACAAGGAAAAGCCTACACCTGACAATTTGCATGCTTTAAAAACAGCTAAGTCACTTGCCCAAAAGGTTGCACGTAAATGTGTCAATACCTACTGGCTTAAGCTCTGTTCCAGTATACAATCAGCTGCAGACATGGGCAATGCAAAAGTCATGTACGAAAACATCAAAAAGGCAACGGGCCCCTTGACGTCAAAAGCTGCTCCCCTAAAGTCCAAAAATGGAGAAATTATTCAAGACCAGGCAGCACAGCTAAAACGGTGGGTTGAGCATTATCTGGAATTGTATTCAACAGTTACCACAGTCTCCAGCACCGCTCTAGATGACATCCCAGATATGCCACTCATGGAAGAACTTGATGTCGTGCCCACACAGGAAGAGCTGAGCAAAGCAATTGACAGTCTAGCTTGTGGAAAAGCGCCTGGGAATGATGGAATACCACCAGAGGTTCTAAAGAGTGGCAAGACAGCTTTACTCCAACCATTGCACGAGATTCTGTCCCTCTGCTGGGAACAGGGCTACATCCCCCAAGACCTAAAGGATGCAAATATAGTGACACTATATAAAAACAAAGGTGATAGGAGTGATTGCAATAATTATCGCGGCATTTCACTCCTTAGTATTGTAGGAAAGACCTTTGCCCGCGTTATACTAAAACGTTTACAAAGCCTAGCATCCCGCGTCTATCCAGAATCTCAGTGTGGTTTCCGGTCCGGTCGGTCTACCATAGACATGGTGTTCTCCATACGACAGCTCCAGGAAAAATGCAGAGAGCAGCAGATGCCACTATACATTGCATTTGTGGACCTTACAAAAGCCTTCGACTTAGTCAGTCGCAACGGGCTATTCCAAATACTGGCAAAAATTGGATGTCCCCCTCACCTACTTGCCATCATCAGACAGTTCCATGAAAATATGCTTGGCACAGTACAGTTCGATGGAGCTAAGTCAGAGGCCTTCCCTGTCAGCAGCGGAGTTAAACAAGGTTGTGTACTCGCACCAACACTCTTCGCAATATTCTTCTCTGTACTTCTTCGATACGCATTCAAGGATAGCAGTGAGGGAATCTGGTTACATACCAGAGCTGATGGAGGACTTTTCAACACTGCCCGCCTCCGAGCCAAGACCAAAACGACGGATGTCCTAATTCGAGAGCTACTATTTGCGGATGATGCGGCACTAACAGCACATACAGAATCTGGTTTGCAACAACTCGTGTCAAGCTTCTCCAATGCCTGCAAAGAATTTGGTCTGCAAATCAGCTTGAAAAAGACAAACATCATGGCCCAAGACACTCGACCTCCTCCTACCATAAATATCGATAATGAAAACTTGGAGGTTGTGGACAGCTTCACCTACTTGGGATCCAAGGTCTCCAATACACTGTCCATTGAAGAAGAAATAAACAGCAGAATTGGCAAGGCAGCCGCAACAATGGCTAAACTAAATAAGCGGGTCTGGCAAAACACCAAGCTAACGGAGAAAACCAAACTGTGCGTCTATCGAGCCTGTGTCATCAGTACACTACTATATGGGAGCGAGACATGGACCACTTATACATCACAAGAGCGTAAGCTTAACAGCTTCCATTTGAGATGCTTGCGCCGCATCCTTGGTATTAAATGGCAAGAAAAAGTGCCTAATAGTGAGGTACTAACGCGTGCCAATACCCAAAGCATGTTCTCAATTCTTAGTGAAAGACGCCTGAGGTGGCTAGGACATGTCAAAAGAATGAGCCCCGGCCGCATCCCGAAGGACCTCCTATATGGTGAACTTGCTTCAGGAAAGAGGAAAACAGGTCGCCCACGCTTGCGATTTAAAGATGTCTGTCAAAGGGACATGAAAGCAGCCAAAATACATACAAGTGACTGGGAGTGTAAGGCAGAAGACCGATCTACGTGGCGCACAGTTGTCAAAGAGGGCGTCATAGTAGCCGAGGAGCGAAGAATGGAGGAGGCTGCAGACAGAAGAGCTAGGAGAAAGGCCAAAACATTTGGAAGCACAGAACTCGTGTGTAAAAACTGTGGCAAAGACTGTCACTCAAGGATAGGACTGCACAGTCACTCGAGGAAATGCAACCCAACCCCAAGGTGATGCACCATCGTCTCGCGAGACGGAAGGATGCCGGAGTGCCGGAGTAAATTGGATTGTGAATGTCTCCTGAAAATTTGATAACCATATCAAAAAATTAAAAAGTTGTGAGGGAAAAAGTACAGATTTTGAAATTTGGGTCACAGGTTTTTAAATAAATTATATAGGTTATATAAGGGGCAAAAAAAATTGACCAAAAAAATCATAACTCCACTTCTACTAAAGATAGAAAGACAAAACAAGTGTTTTTGAAAAGGTCTTAGCAAGCCCTTTAAAGTGATATATTAGTTAAGCATATTGGACTACATTTAAATTTTCTGTCAAAGTACCTAATATAGTAAACATATAATTATAATGTTGATATATTTACGTGTGTTTTAAATTATAGTAGGTATATACGTCTTTTAAGCGGTATTTTACTGATAATTACTTCATTTTAGTTTTTAGTCTTTTAAAGAAAAAAATATATAAATATTCATCTAAACACTAGTCCACCAGTTGTGACATGAATAAATTTTGAAACTCGCTGCCTTTTACTTTAATTTTATTAGTATTCCTATATTATCAACTGTGTGGAGTATGTTCAGTCTACTTGGTACTTGTTTTTTATCCAACCACCAAAAAAAAGAGACATTTTAAAAAAATATTTTTGTTGTAACTGTTGGCAACCCCTACTACATTTAAATGGCTATGGATCATGGAAGTATGGTTACTGACACTGTGACTGTGGTATGGACTTCCCCCACTCACGACAATGAAGATTGAATAAATTAATATTAAAATTATTAATCTAGTTTCATTACTGTTAGTTAGTGTTAGTAATGCTTATAAATAGTATTAATTTTAAAAAACAAACAAACAAGAATAATGATTTTAAAATTAATGTAATCAATCTTCATCGTCACAATAAGTGGGGAAAGTTCATACTAGTACTAGCAGCATAGGCCTAAGCAAAACTACTTAAGCATATTACTAATACTAAACCTAACTTTGTAATTACAAATTCAAGATCACTGAAAAAAATTGAAAAAGAAATTCTAAAGTTTTGAAAAAAAAAATGTCGTACTTGAAACGCGAACATCGGACCACTGTTCATTTCAGTTCAAGAATCCAACACTCTAACCATTAGACCACAGAAGCTTATGTCACCAATGAATATTTAAGAATCTTATATCTAACTGGCAAGAAGTGATGTGACAGAAGAAAAAAAATCTGCATCTAACGCTATGAATCATGAATCTCTGTATAACGCCCAGCGTTATTGGGAGAAATCTCCTAATAATCACACCGATAATTAATCATATTAGGCCTATTTGGGCCTATTATTATTCGGGATTCACCTATTCAGACTATTCATAATAAGGTTGTTCAGACCTCTCGTATTTTAGGGCCGGTTAGCTGTTTAAACAAAAGACTGATTTAAGCGTCGGCCCCAATATTCACTATTTTTTGTGAACGAACAAGAGAAAGCACCGAATTTTCGCCCCGTGTTGTTTGATTCAACGCTAGTGTTAACCTCTGCTACGCTACAGTCAAAACAGCAAATTTAATTTTAAAAGTAATTACATTTTTTAAAAAATTGTTCCCACAAAGAAGTAAACCTTAATGATTAATACTTAATTTTATGTATTAACAGTATTAACAGTATTCAAACAACATGTTATGAAATGTTTTCAAGTCAGTTCATTTGTGAGGACTGGTCAACCCTTTAAAAAAGACAATTTTACCGTCCAGTCTGTATGTTTCCTTAATTTTTTTGAGAACCAACAGATTGTGTATCAAATTTCGCCTCGCGCCATCTGATGGTGACTCCAAAGAACATGTGTTGTCAACGGCTGCTTGTGTTCAGCTTTGATGCATTGTGCTCCTTTTCCAACGCACACAAAATAATTTTTTTAGAAAACATAAAATTTTATATCGATGTGGTAATGAGTAATTTTAAGTTTAATGCCTTTGAAAACTGTCAATTTAATACCGAAATCTAATTTGAGGACTGGTAAACACTTTGTTAGTAATACTGTTAGGCGAATGTTTTTGCCTCACTTGTCCTCTGATGGTGGCATCAAAACCCTCTTCCCTAGCTTGTGTTCAGCTCTTTTAGCTACAACATCAACTCTGCGAATTTAAAAAAAAATCCAAAGAATTAAGTAAACAGTGATGGTTTATAGTCATTTCTTAAGGACTCATGGTTAACCGTCTTAAAGAAGAGGGCCCGTTAAACGTGCATTAAAGTTAGCGAGGTATTTTTCCTTATTTTTAAGAAAACCACACCTCACACTCGCCTCGCCCCTTCTGTCTCATGTGTGATGCCGGTCAACTCGCGAATTAAAAAATAATAATAATAAAATTATAAACCTTATAAGGTAAACAGTGATGATAAAATGGAATTTATTTAAATACCATATTATTTTTCAATCATCAACTCGCCAGAATAATTGAATTTTGCAATAACAATTACATTTTTAAAAAGAAAATATCAGTTTTGAATTAATGTGATCAAGGAATGCCGATATGTCACGGGGTCATATGCTTTTATAACTTTCTTTGTCTTTATAAAAAACAGACTATAATATAAATAGAAACTGTTGCGGCCTTGACCCTTGTTCGCATCAAATGCACATTGTGTGTGAGCTCTCGTACGGTGCCTCGACAACTAAGCAAATTAAACATACACATTAAGAGTTAATCAGGACCAGTTAACCACAACTTATTTAAAACGGTTAATCTCGAATAAACCATCACTGTTTATTTTTTTTTGTTTTGTTATTGGCTTTGATGCCACCATGAGATGACGTGAGGCGAAAACATTCTCTAGGTAGTTTTCAAAACATAAGGCATATAGGAACTGGCGGTTAATTGGTCCTCAAAAACTAGTGGTCTTAACAACCTTAGTTATTTTATTACATATTACTGATTAATCAAACTTAATTTTAATTAGCTATTGAATGTAATGTGGCTCTGAAACGATTTTAAAAATTATGTATAAGTATAATTTATTTTATCCAAAGTTTTAAAAAATATTTAACTAAAACTTTCTTTATTACCCTCAGGTGCCCAAATAATTCTCCATTGAAGTCTAACATTTTGTACACAACCTCCAAAAAGGCTCTAACAGACAAAATACGTGAAGGCATGACAGACATCCAAGCCAATGATCTTTCAGATCTTGTCTACAGTGAATTACTAGAAAGGGGGTGCAAGTAGAGACAAATATAAATCACAGAGAGGCGACCTAGCTCCTGAAAAGCTATGACTTGAATTTTTGAAGAAAAAAAGCTAATTTTTTCTAATTGATTGGGAGCTTTTTGAGGATCATTAAATACAATTTTTAATCTTTTGCTTTAGAAAAATGAAATTATAAATGTTCTTTGGAAGTATTGTACGTATTGTAAGTTTGAATACTGAAATTCATGTAAAGGTTTAAAAGTCTATTGTATACATCAGCATAATTGTATGTGCTTGTATTAATAGCTGTACCTATATGATTTTAGTTTTAGAAATACAATTTTCAAGTGATTTGATTTATATTTTCAGTCAAAGACAAACATTTTTGAAATATTTATCTATATAATTATTTAAATCTTTGGATTGCTCAAAATTGCCTATTAAAAAGTAACAAATCAACCATTTTTAATATTAACACTCTCATATAACAGACTTTGTCCTTGTTTCAAACAATAGATAAATAATTCAATTTGTCTCCTTTACATTAGTTACATTTAAATAATTTCTCGCCAGGTAATAAAATAAATAACTCCTTTCACACATAAGCTATTCTGAATTTAATTAAATTAATAATGGTAAGCCTGTGTCATTTAAATTTTGAATATAAAATATTTCAGCTCTCTGTATTTGGTTACCACATTGGTCTCACGGTCTTTAATAAAGTAGTAGATTAACTTTAATTGTGGCATCAATTTCATTTTATAAATGTGGCCCTCTTGTGCCTTAAGCGTTCATGTGGTCACTTTATATCTCAAGAGAAACTTTGCCAAAAATGTGTTAAGCAAGACTTTCTTTCATCATTTAATGCAGTGGTTCCCAATGACCCCCATGAAATTTTAAAAAGTCATTTTCAATAAAGTTTTTACAAAATGGTGCAAATTGTAGTCAACAGTTGGCGACCCCCAGAAAACCCATTGCCACCCACAGGTTGCGAACCACTGATTTAACGTTTATTTCTTCTAGTCCCAATGTTAAATGATTTCATTCATGTTAGAGTTTTTTTTATAATGTACAAGATTTAGAAAATCCCAATCTTTACTAATTTGTTTGCTCATTTGAAATCAACAATATTTACATAGCAGGTATTATTTTAATTATAATTTATATTATTTTAATGGGCCTTAAGAATTCAACTTTTAAAAAATTTATTTATCATAGGACATAGCCTCTTCCACCCATGATTATACTCATAGGATGAAATGTAAATTATTTTGACAGTTAACTAAAACTTTGCAAAGATTGGCAGTAATTGAGTAGTTGTTTCACTTTATTAAATTTAATTTTAATCTATGAAAATAGCTAATGACTAATGTAAAAAGATAAACTAAGTTTGACAAAATTATAAATGATTCTATTCTTTTAACAAGTTTTGAAAGTAACAGAAGTGAGTATTCACGAAAAAAATTTTGTGCTGTGCTGAAATTTCCTATGGATATAATTTGTTGTGGGTTTATCTATTATTATTAATACTACTTCTTCAGTATGTAAAATATCATAATTTTACATATTTTTTAAACAACCTACGTATTTAGAAAGACTGATTAATATTTTTTGGAACTGCTACCAGTATTCAAAATCTTTAGATCTAAACTAAATTGTCAAACAGTAAAAAAAATTAATTCTGTTGTATTTTTTAGTCAAGTAAAACATCACTGGTTCACAATTGATAATTTTGGCTAAGCACATCAGCTGAGTTATATTTCCATGTATAAAAGTTGTTGAGGGTTCTTAGGCATTTTTATCAGTAGCTTCTGAAAATGCTTGCATTTAAAAAAGTTATTGAACTGAACTTTTAAAGTATGAAGAAAAATTTTCTCTATTAAATTGTAACTTTGAATTCTTTGCTCTTCTCCTAGCAAAGTTCTGTCTCAGCTAACATGGAAGACTTGTATGTTTTTTTTGTGTAAATGGGAATGAAACCCCATCCACTTATAGATATATACAAATGTAAGATATGTTTTTTTTTTATTTATTAGATTTATTTACACCTATGATTAACAAGTAATTACAAAATGAAGCTATATTTATTGCAAGTAATTACTTAAATTTAATATCTTTAATTTTACACACAGTAATCTACCACATTATTTTAAAAATACTTTTTTGCAAAATTTGTTTTAATGCTATGGAAGCCATTATGTTGCTTATATTTTTCCTTTGTTCAAGTTTCATTTATAACAAAAAATTAATACAGGATTAAAATTGTTGAAATTTGTCCCTATTCTTACATGATCCAGCCATTTTAAAAAGTAACCATTCCCATCACTGATTGTTTCTGCCATATTTCCTGTAGTGTTTTTTTTTTTAAAAAAATAAATGTCAATACACATGTTGTAGATCTGATTCTATATAAATGCAAATTTCTTAGAACCTAACAATCATTTTTAACAAAATATTTTTTGTTACCATTTTGACCTAACAAATCAATACATAAATGTATGCCTGGAAGTGGAAGTATCTAATTTGTCAGCCCTGGATACTGGTGCTCTCATATTCTTTGTTCAACTTTTGTAATATTTAATCTTGTCAAGTGCCAAGATACAACCCTCCCCCTGCTTCCCCAAATTTGAAATTTACTTTTGTAAAGGATTATTTACCATGCAACACTTTTGTGTTGTAATTAATGCATTTAAATTTTAAAATTATTTTTTGAAGCCATTGTCAAAAGGTTATGAAACCTTAGAAATACCCAGTGGTTTATTTGTTTTGTCTTTTAAAGTAGCAGAATGTTCTTAAATTAATAACATAATAGTTGTCTTAAAAATGTTTAATCCGATCAGAAAGGCAAGTTGGACACACAATTGACAATGTTGTTAAACCATGAGGAAAAGTGTAGTTGATTAATTGTTGTATTTCTAGTAAGATCCTCACACACTTGACTTGTATAAACTGATGTTATTTTAATTCACCCATTAGATTTATTGCCATCAACTTACAAAAATCACCTGTGTTCCACTAATTATTAGTTTTCTTTAGTTCTGCAATCTCTTGATTAACCTTTTGTCCTTTCACTGATTTAGCTTGGCTTGCTCTCTTTGATTCAATTTATGTCCTGCTCATTTTTGTGTGTGCTTACTAATACAGTTGAAACTACTTACAATATTTCAATATAAATAAATTTTAAAAAAAGAAATTGAAAATATAATCTATGAATTTGCTATTCATTTCAATTAAATAAAAGTGTACAAATATTATAGCAATATGTACTAGGTACATTTTTAAAAAATAATTAAGATTAATGTAAAAATATTGGCCACATAAAATCTATGCTGTGTGTGTTATAATAAGTAATATCTTATCATATCCTCTCAAGGGATTGTAATAGGTGCCATTTAGTATTTAGAGAAATGTAACTTAAAAAAATAACAGTTCACCAAATAAAACATTAGAAATTCTCTTGTTCATTCTCTAAATACTGATCTTTTCATTGGCACTCATAAAATGAAAGCCCATTTAAGTTAAGCTGCTCCCTCACTGCAGCTTTCAACCTTGAAGGCTCTACACCCAAGTTAATTACTCTGTTAGGGAAATCAGATGACTATTCCATGTCACAGAGCCCATAAACACACTGGTACAGCTGTATGTTAGGTGTTGTCTCTTATTCCACTAGTGTTGCACAAAACACTACCTAGTCCTAGACCCCTGGAGAGAGGATGTTCCCACCTGGCCATGAGTTTGAGAACACCTCTTTAGTTTACATGGTGTTTATTATTAATTTTTGTCTAGAACCACTCAACTCCATGACATTGCATGCTCTTTACTTTGAACTCTTTACATTTAAAAAAAAAACAACAGTGTAACTTTTCCAACTGATGCAATACTTTTTTTTTGGTGCAACTGCAAAATAAATTGAAAACTTCAACCAAAAAAAATCACTTACACAATTTTTTAAAAATGTATTATAAAAGATGGTTAAATGTATGCTAGTGAATTCAATCTTCGGCATGCCCCCAGGACTCGGTTAGTTTCAGGTCATGGCCAGCTGCAGGACCATACTTGTGTTCGGAGTCTTAGCCTCGTAGAGGTCAACACTTTACAGAACGCTTGTATTTGTATGTATAAAATAAAAACATTTCAACGCCAGGAAAAGATGATAAATGTCATGTATTTTTGTATTTAAAAAAAAAAAAATTCCACTCTCTGGTCTCGGATAAATTTAACTATCATTGGAATCAAGGTTTGTGTTGTAAGCTCGGGTGGGCGAAGCAATGCAAAGAATTGGGTATACGATCACCCAGAGGAAAATATAAAATTATTGAATTTATTGGGTCTAAAGATAATCTAAAATTAGTCTCCGGAAAGTTCTACTCTGCTCAACAAATTTTCGTTAACTTTACTGAACATTGCTTTTTCTTTATTTTATCTTCACCCAAGTATGGATCGAATTTAACAATTTCTCACTGAAGCCACTGTGAAAATTTGTTTAGTAGTGTAGCTGGATAACATGTAAACGGTCCCATACTCTTGGATTAGTCTGTTCTCCAGACTGACCCTGCTGGGTTAGCGCAGGAGACCATGGCGGTGACAGACAGGTCATAGTCATAGACGCCATCGAAGTGTCGGGAGACATGACACTGTTTGCCTTGTGTAATCCCACATATATACTATACGATACGTTACGGCTTACGGCTAGTGCAAAGGATATAAGAAAGCCATTCCTAATATTAAATATCCCTTTAGGGAAGACAATCTGTTCAGGCCTGGTCAACAAAAGGACGTGCAACGCAACGAAGACGGCCGCATGGTCCTGGGCATTACAGTAACTCAACATAACAGTGAACAGATGAATAATTTCTAAATACAAAAGCGTCGACTTTAAATACGTTAATATTAATAGGGTTGCTGAACTCGCTTTTATGCGTCTATTCTGTACGAGAAAATTAATTGGTATCATTAAAAATGTTATTTTATCTTTTCTATTACATACGCTCATTCTTGACAGAAGATTATTGCGCCCTAAGCATATCCATTGATTATTTCTTGCATTTTTATTATAAATTATAGTTTTAAATGTTGATAGAATTTTGGTTTCCCTTGTTTGATAAGGCAACCCATACCACGTCAAAAAACAGGATAAGGAGAATTTGTATGTGGTAGTTCTTTAACACGGAATAAAAGTATTATCCCTAGGTGAACTAATAATGAAGGTTGTATTAAATAACATATGTGTTGTATTTTCAAGTTAAAATTAATAGCCTTATGTACTTATCAGGGGCGTCGCTAGGGTTGATGTCACCCATTCACGACTTAAGGGGGCGTCCATAAATGACGTCACGCGAGGTTGCCGATTTCCCCCCCCCCCCCCCCGCGTCTTACTTTGTCGCAAAAACTTAGACCCTTTTCCCCGATATGACGTCACAATTTTTTGAACCCCAAGCCAAATCTTCTATATAAAAATTATCAAGTGGCAAGTTATTTTTTTGTCATTTAAATATGTATTTTGCGTAAGTCTGCACTCTAATATCATAACACGCGTTAAACCATTTAAAACGTACCGTTTTTTGTGTGAATTTTTTTTTTTGACATCTCACAAAATTGCATGCTCCAATTGGACCGATTCATACATTGAGTGGCACATTTCTTTATCCAAATAATATAGTAGGTTATATTAAAATAAACAAGAATTACGAATGTATATTTCTGTTCATCATCTGTTCAACGGTATTTATCATGTATAAATCAACCAAATGCCAACATACCCATATGCCGCTAATCTATTCTGAGGACACTCTGGCGTCTGTCTTTCAACGAGATCCATATTTTATAGACTTTGTCAAGGTTGTCCGATGTCCATCATTCTGACAAGATTTAATTCTCATAAGCAAGTTTAAATGTAACTCTTCCAACCTATTTCTAGATTTTACTTTTATAGAGTTCATCAGGCTAAATCCACGTTTGCAATCAGCGCTCGATGCAAGAAATGTGATACAACAGGATGGCAATGTCGCTGTACTATTCTTCAGTCATTATATTTTTTTCTGCTAGCATTAATCATAAATTTAAATTGCGATACTGATCCAATTTAATAATAATAATAATTATAATATCATTTACAGACCATTGCGATACTGATCCAATTTAATAATAATATCCTTTACAGACCATTGAAGTAGCGTTCACAAGTTTCATTGACCACTAAAGAGCATGGGATTGTGTGGTTAGCACAATGCCCCGGGGGCCTTGCCAGATCCCCAGTTCGAACCAGCGACACGGGTTCTTGCAGCGGTTCGGTAGTCCAGCTCGCTAGAATTTAGACCACCGCGCCCCCTACTGATCCATACGTTTCTGCAAAATGTCTTCATAGCTTTTAAAGAATGCTTTTTATTTAGAAACTATGGCAGAAATTAAAATTTGACATGTCGACTAACGCTTACAACAATATATGCCACAGCATCAAGTCGATTTCAAGAAAACGATAGTCCACGTGCCAACTCAGACATTCAACGAATTTGAGAATGGGACTCATGTTTTCACCCTTACAGCCTGAAAACATTTTATCAACCTCTACAGACCTATGAAAATATTCACCAAGGTGCTCATGACCTCTTAGGTTAGTGATCCTTCCTTTTACAAACTGGTATGGCTCCATGGTCGTTAGATTTTTTCCTTTGTAACATCGTGCTTAATTTGACAAATTATCCAATTACTTCATGAATGACACTACGGAACAATATTTATTGACTATGACTATGGGCCATTATACAAACGGACCAGCTCTTCACAGTATTCAGTCTGTACTTGTATGTTTCTCAACAATTTGATCAGCAATGCGTGTAAAGCAAAGTGCCGTAAAAGCCAACTGATTTCTGTGTCGTCTAAAAAATCCTTCTCCAGGTGTCCAGGGCAAACCGAGTTGTTATTTCAAAGGACTCCTTTCACCACACTGTCACCCCCAACACCACTACATTGTTTTGATTAAAATATCACACCGGCTTGTTCGTGACATCAAAGTCTTTTTTTGTAAGTTGTCAGCGAGTGATATTCAAGTATTTGTGCTGCTTCAAGGCTAGTCACCGATGTCAATTATTTTTTAAAGGGAGTGTTTGATATTTTTCTTGTTTTAACTTTAGACGAATGAATTGAATTATGTTGTTAATGTCTGTTTGCTGTGTGTTAGAGATGGAAAATACATTCTGGACATTTAAACTTGTTTTCATAGGATTTTAACAAAAGCTGTGACTGTGTCCCAGGTAGAATAAGAGATAAAATTGCTACTAACTTTTCTGGTAAAGGCGCAGCAATTCTAATTTTTCCCTATTGAAATTTGCGGCATGATAACTCAAAACTGCTGCGCGGAATCTGCCAGATAGCTGCGCGGCCGTGCAGCTTAAAGGGAACATTGGTAAGGATGGCAACTACGAACCGAGGACTACCAATACATAAACATGCATACTATGCTCGCACGCCTTTGAAAATATAAATAAAACAAAATATAAACTCAAAGACATTGAATTCATAATTTTCCTCTAAAAATAACAACAAAACCCATCCTTTGATTTTTTTAAAATAGAAAAATCGTATTCTTCGCCCCCACCCCACTGACATGGCGGGAAGAGGGAGTGGGATTCGTCCATGATGTCAATAATATTACTTCAAAGCTCAGTTTTTTGTTAAAAATATCTTTTAAAACAGAAGACACTGACTTTTTTAATTAAAAAAAAATATCTCTGGTGCGGCTGTTCCTTTTTCTTTTTTTTCTTTTTCTATTTAAATTTGTTTTATTTTGTTTGTTTGTCGGGACTGTTTTATAATTGTAAGTTAACTGATATTTAGTGTTGTTTTCGTCGACGAAAACTAAAACTAAAACCTTCGTCAACGAAAATGTTGAGTTTTTCGTCAACGAGAACTAAAACTAAAATTAGCAGCAAGACTAAAACTAGACGAAAACTAAACCTGATAGACAAAAGACTGAATAAAAACTGAAACTAAAACTCTCCAACGAAATAAAAACTAAAATCTCCATTTATCGTTCTTTTCCGTTACTGCAGTCTGCGAAATTCTAGGAAATTATTATGACCTAATTTCTTTGATGATCGCGCATGCGCATCAACTGGGCGATAATATAAGTCATCAAAATAATACAATTAATTAACGTTGAAAGTTGACAATGACAACAGCAGGAACTGGTGTTGGTGGAGTAAGTGGACGCCCAAAATCGAGTGATGTTTGGGATTATTTCACGTACCGTATAGATTTAAACAAAAGTGAATGTTTGGTGACTAACGACGGTAAGAAATGTGAAAGACTGCTCGTGGGAAGGAATCCCACAAATCTAAAACGGCATTTAAAAGCTTGCCACAAGAAAGAAAATGATGCCATGGAAGAGAAAGAGAAGACTAAAGTAGCGGCAGCACCCAGTAAGTCTACAAAGTTGCCAGCTTCCAACTCTTCTGCCTCAAGGAAAATTACCGACATGTTTGGTAATAATCTTAATAAACACAAATATTCTGCACAGTCTGCTGAAAATATTTCCAGAATGCAAGCTCTGACACGATTCATAGCGAAAACTGGTGTTTCCACGTCGTTGGTAAGTAATCATGCATTATTTATTTCTTAGTAGTTACTACTACTACTTCTTTGAACCTATAAACAAAAAGTCACACAAAGACACATGTGACATATCATACATGTAGTATCATAACCTCATGAACATTAAATTGTAAAACACAAATTTTTCATTATAATTTTATTATGGGACAGGACAGGGCTTGGCTTGAGAAAAATAATTGTTGGCGTACTTAAAACAGTTACAATTTGTACACATTGCAGCTAAAATAGCAAAACTGTTAAATGTTATTCATTTCATTGAATTAATATGAGAATGAATAAAAATGGCTGTATATTGGTACATAATATATAATATGCAATTATAAAATGTTAATTGTAACATAATTACAATAATGAAAGAATGCAATTTACAAGTACAGGTCGAGCATGAGGCATTCAGAGACTTCTGCCAGGCAATGGATCCGAAGTTTCAAGTACCAAGCCGTACAGCTATACAAACGGCTTGAAAATCGGCGTGTGAAGAACTCGAAAAGAAGGTTAAAGAGAATATACAACATGCCCGGCGTCTTACCCTTTGCTTGGATATTTGGTCAAAAAGGGGCCTTACGGCAGCGTTACTTGGTGTTTCGGCTTGTTTGAACAATCCAATTATGCAGCAAGGTGAAGATTTAACACTGAATGTGTTTACTGTTAGTCATCCTCATACAGGTGAAAAGATTAGCGATTGCTTCGAAAAATGGGGTATAAAAACTAGCCAAGTCATGCTAGTTATTACGGACAATGGAGCTAACATGATAAAAGCTTTTAAAACCATGTTTGTTGATAGATGCGAAACTGCCACTGGCACAGATTCTGATTCTGATGAGGAAGAGGATGATGAGGTTGACAATATTAATGAAGATAAAGACTATGAGGATGCAAGGGCAGAAACGACTGTTGATGGTCACTATTTGAAATTGAAACGCATGGCATGTATGCCTCATACTATGCAGCTAGTTGTTAATGAGATGTCAAAGTGTGCTGCCATAAAACCGATACTTGATTCAGCAAGGCGTATGGTTGAAAAGTTTAGAAAATCATCTGTTGCAACCCAAAAGCTAGTGTTGAAGAGCAAGAAAACTCTTATTGCAGATTGTCCCACAAGATGGTCAAGCACATTCCTTCTACTGCAACGACTAATTGAACTGAAGGTTAATGTGAATGCAGTAGCGGAAGAAATTGAATGGGACACTCTTCTTTCAAGTGAATGGCAAAAAATAGATCAGTTACTGAAGCTTCTGCAACCATTTGCCGAACATACACGTTTACTCGAAGGCGATAAAGTTCTTATGTCATCAGTAATTCCAGCACTTATGGACATAGAATATCATCTTCTTGAGGCACAGTCTGATCAAGCTCTGGACGCATCACTAAAAGAGCTAGCAGTCACCTTTTTTTGGATGGCTTGAGGCGACGATTTGAGTTTGCGTTGGAACCAGAGTCTGATATTTTTGAACCTATACCTTCTGCAGCTTGCCTGCTTGATCCTACCACTGTGTCAGCCCTGTTCATTTCAGGAAAAGGGAATCTTCTAAATGCAGCAAAACAGTTTGTGTTGCGAGAAGAAACTGCTTCAGCAGCAGCCGCAGTAAGTGCACAGCTTGGTCAAGTGATTTCAGCTGCTGGTCAGCCTACTCCTAACCGAAATATCACTGCAACTGCGTCTCCTGATAGCGTTGGTTCAACAGCCCTGACTACATCTGGACCTCCTCTCAAGCGCTTCAAATCCCTGACGCAACACATTGCGAACACCCCACCAATCACTAATATTATATCTGCAGTTCGTGGGCCTGAAGACGAACTGGAAGATTATTTGTTGCACTATCAAGAAGCTGCCAAAGCAGTCAGTGAGGATGGCAATGGCTTAAGCTACTGGCAATCACAGAACGTTCAAAAAACGTTTCCGTTGCTTGCACCATTGGCCTTAGATATATTGACTGCACCAGCTTCGGAGGCTTACGTGGAGAGAATTTTTTCTCTTTGTGGTGATTTGACTACTGGGAAAAGAAACAGAACTAATCGGAGTCTAGAAAAACGGGTCTTTCTCAAGCTGAACAGTCATTTGTTTTGACGCTTAGTCTTCACTCTTCAAGTGAACTGTTGTTACTTAGTTTAGTTAGTTCAGAGTTCTTGGTCTTAGAATGAATACATTTGTTTTAATTTTGACTTACGTTTTTGGTTTCTTATTATTATTACGTTTTTAGTTGTTGCTGTTTTTTGTACATGCACTGCAAGTCTGCTAGTCTACAACATAGTCAAAAATTGAGTCTTGGCATTGGCACATAACACAATGTGATAGTGTGACTTATAATGTGACAATTGAGTGAATGGACTCAGTCTCAGTACACTGAGCTGTCATCTCTGTGACTACTATTATTATGCTTCAATTTGTTTCAACAATTGATCATGAACAATCATGTTATTAGTTATTGGTGTTTACAAGACTAAAACTAAAAGTGAAACTAAAATGTATAAGACGAAAACTAAAACTCAGGTGTTTTAGTTTTAGTCGACGAAAACTAAAACGAAAACTAAAATTGAGCTCAAAACTAAAACTAGACTAAAACTAAAATTATTACAGAAAAAACGAAATAAAAACTAAAACTAAAATAGGACCTGGGACTAAAACAACACTANCCCCCGCCCCCACTAGCGACGCCACTGGTACTTAAATGTATTATTTCGACTTTTCTATTTGTTCTTCCATCCTCTAGTGTTTCAAGGCTTAATGGACATTTTCTATACTTTCGGTGGCAACTAGGAACAGTAACCCAATCGAAGAAATACCATATTTTCGAAATTATCAATAGTATCCCTTGGGACGGCGTATTAGAAATACGGTAATAATTTATCATTTCAGCTACATTTATTATTATTAATATTATTATTAAAACTAAAAGGAATGACCAGACACCAATTTTCTCCACCTCATCACGCCGTATATTTCACATTTTCCTAGCTCCCTAGACTACATATTAATCCTCGATCTAAAACTATCTTATTCACCGATTGCAGCCTTTGGCCGACTCAAAGTTCCAAACTGATGATTGGACGCCTCGTTGTTAATTGGATATATATTATTGTACATAAATAAGACATAGACTATATCGGAGGTTTAAAGAGCGTCGCCTAAATATGGAAACAGTCATAAATTTTCAGTTAACCAAAATTTATTGGTCCGATAAATTTTCTGATTAAAATAATTTTTATTTTTTTATTTTTTTTATTTTTATTTTTAGTTTTGTATATTTTACCCTTTACATTTCTAGATCTAGTAAATTTTGACAACGTGCCGGTACTCTTCAGTCAGTGAAGGTTTGTAAAGTTTTCAACTTAAGTTAACCTTATAAAAAATTGTAGGTTAGAATAAAATGATGCAAAAATAAGAATTCGTAAGCCTCAGCGGCGTAGCGAGGGTAGCCTATGTGCCACCCGGGGCGGAAACCAAACTCGATCCGATAAATATGTTAATGCTGCATGTATAGAGTAAAGAAAGTCTTTATTAGAAATTAATAATGAGACCATACATTTTATTATGAAATTAAAAAAAAATAAATCTTCATTTCTTTATTACAATTGTATTTTAATTTTTTTTCCTTGCTGCACAATCCTTCGTGTAAAAATGATTTCAGCCTTGCCATGCTCAATAGCCAAAATAGAGAAAAATGTAATAAATTTGTTGCAATAAAACTGAACTAAATTCCCTGCAAGTTAATTACATTGAAGACAGTGTACACATATCAAACATAAAAAAGAATTATATCTGCAAGTATAACTGATTACATTACTGATAGTTGTAAATAAAATTTATGTAACATTTTTAGCAAAAATACACCAGCATTTATATTTATGTGTCCATGTAGTTTAACATGGCAGTGGCGTCGTGAGGGGGGGGGCGGGTGGGGCGGGCCGCCCCGGGTGACACCATCAGGGGGGTGACACCAAAGCCTAAAATTTTACTGTTCGATTTATTGTCCGAAAAACAAAGAATAAACATTTCTTTCAACTAGAAAGAAAGTAAGAAATACGTTGATATACATTAAACACAAAGATTTTTAAAAAATCAGTTAACTTGCAATAATAAAAAAATCATGTTAAGCCTGGTCCCTATTGGAACTCAGGACGTGTTAGCGCATTTTCGTATTATGTATCAGTACTTATGTTAGATTTGAGCATTATGTAGTTGTCAGTAATTGTGTTTAGATTTTAGACATATTTTTATGAATTTTCCTGTGTAATGAATATACCTGACATTTTTTTTATTTAAAAGTCATTTCTTTACATTTTAAAAAAAATTATTTTCTCTTTAATCTAACTACAAGTCACCACAAATGATGACGTAAAACTCTCTAAACTTTTACACATATTCTAATGACGTCAACTAAAAAAAAACACTAATTCTTTTGCACGCTTTCACACCACTCTTCAATGCTTGAAGAACTATGTATTCAACTTCCGGCAATGGCGGCCGTTCCCTGAGCTAGTGTTACTTCTCGATTCGAAATATTTTTTGGTAGTTTTAACGGGGTTTTTTAACGGATCGAGTAACTGAGTTTTGATGCACAAATGGCAGGTCAGGACATACAAAAAACATATATACCTCATGGGTCTAGGACTTATGGATGCTGAGATCAAGGGTGATGACAGACGGACGGACGGACGGACAAAGCGGGTGCAATAGCGCATTCGACTTCTCGAAAATGCGCTAAAAATTCCAGCACACAAAGAACATTAAAACAAATAAGACAAAAAAGAAACAGTCGCAGCAGAGAGATCTTTAAAAAGGTTGGACATAAAGCCATTAAGGTTTTGATACACTAACAGCATGAATGAATCCCACCTCACTATATCCTCCACCTTAATGGGGTGGGGGGAGTACAATTTTTCTCAAGTTTTCTTTGTTGTTTTTTAAGAAGAGAATTTTGAATTCAATGTCTTTGAGTCAATATTTTGTTATATTTATTAAAGACGTGCAAGCATGGATATGCATGTTTGTATATAAATAGTCCCCCGGTTACGACGGTCCCATCCCAAATTACGCTGTTTCGGGGTTACAAACGAGCCCATATAAAGAATAATATTACACGTTATTCTGTATTTTTTAATGTTTTTTTAAACGTTTGTTTTTCATGGGGTAACGAATTGTTTTCTCTATTTGAAATCAAAAAGTTATAAAAAAAATATCTATTATTATTTCAACCTACAACTTAAGTTTGCGATTTTTTTCATGGCGAAGTTTTCAATCAAGTCAGTCAAGCTAAATAAGCTTACAAGTTCCTTTTCAATAGTCATTAGAGAGAGCATATTCAGTCTTTGTTGTCCAATACGAATTCGAACTTATTTTTTGTATTCTTTTCAACTTTGCAAAGATCGCTCTCTGCTGCAGTTTGAAGTCATCATTGAGAGATAGATGCGAAGTTCGATGATACATTTGTAAATAACTGAAATTTAGCTCATTCAAAAGCAGCAAAATTTATTTTTAGCTCTGTGCACTTGTTTTGAGTTTCGCATTGTGCTACTTCCTTTTCCTTACCCTAAGCCTGGAGCTGGACAATACGTTTTTTAAGAGTTCTGAAAATTGGACTAATTGTGAAGGTAAGCAGTCTTCGAAATAACTTTAATATTTTTCATTTACTTGGCTGCTGCGCATCGAATGGCGTCGTTTCTGAGCTCAGAATGGATGTCTTTATATGCGCTTAATCGATGTTGTGGGGCTTCAAAAAGTTTGTCAATGATTACCATAAATACCATTTTGGTAATATCAAACTGACACTTTCTCTTCTTTAATAGTATTGTCTATTTATTTATAGTCTTTTTTTCCCACGGACTTGTCCTTTCCTTTGTCTTCATATGAATCAAATTAAAAATGCTTTCTTTTAACAAACTCATTGAGAGACTTCAAATACTTTGCTGAAATCAAAGATATTCTCGGCTCTTGAAGAGATAATTTTGTTTTCTGAAATCTCTCTAAAACTGTTTTCCCCGAAATTCAAGTAGCATAGCGACTTTAAGTTGTTTAAATCTTTCTGCTTCAAGTCAACAGACACGGGGCTGATTTTCGTTGTTATTAATTCTTTCTTGCTGCAATATTTGTGAGAGTCATGTTGTGTTGTTGTATTGACATAGTATGAGCATGCGAGTTGACTGAGTATGAAACACGTGGTTTGTGCTGTGAACGGAAAATAGTGTGTGGTCGGGAAGGGAGAGGATGCATGCTATTAATGTAAGGTTCGCTACGTAACAGAGGTTGATTCAGGATTCATTAAAGATACTTGCTACCCAGACTACAAGGAGTTGAAGCCGTGTGTCTTGACTTGAAAGTTCTTTTACAATATTACAGCTGGGCCGCTTTAGGCATAAGCAAACCGGCAACCACCTACGGCCTCAGATTAGTCTCATTATTAATGTGGGCCTTGCACAAGAATCTTTCAATATTTATTTTATAACTTTCTGTTACATTTTAAGCCACCAAATTCACTTCGATTAAGGCATCTAATTCCCTTAGGCCGGCCCTGCTTACAGCAATATGTCGGGCAGACCATCTTGTGTCAAACAAGGCTTTATTAACTTGTATCAATTGTATGTGTTTTGGAAGTATCTGTCGACGATGAGTAGATGCAAAAAGCCAAGTATAAAGATTTTGCAGAAGACAACTGCTCCACGTTTCCCAACCATGTGAAGGGAATGAGCTGTCATCATCATCATTTGTCCTTTTGGTTCCTTGTGGAACATAGGGCCTCTGTCAAAGCTCGCCACTGTGCACGTTCCCTTTCCAGTCGTTTCAATTCTTCCCAGCTCTTTCCAGCCTCAACTAACATGCTCCGTCTCCATGTACGGGAATGAGCTGTACAAGGTACACAATGAGAAGCACTGCACTTCTTACAAAGAATAGCCCAGACTCTGTTATACTTCCTACTTATAACTGCAGCATTGACTTATGACTGTCTAAGGCATTTTCAGGGATTCATACAAACATTGGCCCATCTTTATTATACATTATGATAACATTTAAATTATTGGGGGCCACTGGCCTTAGTCCGCTCAGCCCCCTCCATTTAATCAACCATAGGGGGAGGGGTCACGCATCTGTGACGATGTGTGAATAGGGGGGCGGATGTATTTA
This sequence comes from Radix auricularia, assembly GCA_002072015.1. Taxonomy (NCBI): domain Eukaryota; kingdom Metazoa; phylum Mollusca; class Gastropoda; family Lymnaeidae; genus Radix; species Radix auricularia. The sequence continues at coordinate 206,193 of MUZC01001512.1, forward strand.
AAAATGTGACGTCACATAACCCCCCCCCCCC
>MUZC01001512.1:206306-240575 GCA_002072015.1 Radix auricularia
GCGTGTTACGATACTAGAGTGCATACTTACACTATTTTACTAAATACATATTTAAATGACAAAATACTTATTTGCAACATGCTAATTTGTATTGAGAAAATTATGGCTTTGGGGAGGGGTGTCTAAGATTTGTGACGTCATAGCGGAACAAGGGGTTGGGGTTTACGTTTTTGTGACAAAGTATGACGCGGGTGAAAAGGAAGTAGGGTTGAAAATTGGTAACCTCACGTGACGTCATTTATGGACGTCCCCCTTAAATTATGAAGGGGTGACACCATGAGCTACCGCCCCGGGTGACACCAACCCTAGCGACGCCCCTGTAACATGGCAAACGAAGATCTTGATTTAGTTTTTTTCGCTGATTACTTTCTCGGAGAACACTTTAATTGTTCCTATTGTGTTTCGTATAGTATAGCATGGAAAAGAACTAATCAAGCTAGAGATGGAAAATAAATACGAGTAATAATAAATTATCAAGGAATCTTCATGTCAATGAAGTTATTAAAAATCAAACAAAACCTTCATGTTTATAAAAAAGAAACTTTTCCAGACGAAATATAAAATTAAAATACTATCTCCCCTTGGGGAGACCTATACTAGAATATACTCCGAAGGAGGACAGGGCACCTAGCCCGAATGCCAAATGAAAGACTACCAAAGAGACTCTTCTATGGTGAGCTCCAGCATGGCCAGCGGTCCCATGGTGGACAAAAGAAACGCTTTAAAGACACATTGAAAGCCTCTCTGAAAGCGTTTGCAATAAACCCAGACACGTGGGAAGAATCTGCATTGGACCGATCAACCTGGCGCCAATCCATCCACGAAGGTGCCAGGACATGCGAGGCAAACAGGATCAACGCCGCAGAAAAGTAGAGGCAAGCCCGAAGGGCCCGTGCTGTCAACCCTCCAGGAGACAACCCACTCGTCCCGTGTCCTTTCTGTTCCCAAACCTTCCTTGCCAGGATCGGTCTCGTCAGCCATCTGCGCACACATAGGCAAAACCAGTCTCAGCAACCCTCGGATGACTAGAGTGGTCCTCGTCGATTCGACGGACGAACAACAACTAGAATATGCATCTTCTGTATGGGATCCATCCAATATTGAAAATATTGATAAACAAGAACAATTTTTTAAAAAAAGAGCTGCCAGATTCATTACTGGAGAATATTCAAAACTGACAAGAGTAACACCATTAGTCAAATTATTAAACCTTGTAACACTAGAGGATAGAAGAAGCAAGAGTAAAGTAGTAATAATACATACAGCAATTAATTCTAATTTGGAAATACAAGAGAAAAATAATTTAATACAACCCTCAGATAGACATAAAGATAAAAACACATAATTTCTTATTCCATATGCAAGAACAAACACATACAAATTCTCGCTCCCCCCCCCCGTTTGGTATTCGTGCGAGGAATGGTTTGCATGAAGAATCCAGGAAAACCAACACTTTATTAACATTTAAAATTTAAATAAGAATGCATGACTAGACACAAGCCAAAGATAAGCGTAAGACACAATAATCTTCTGTATAGAAGGGGCGTCCATTCTGATAAGATAAGATAATATCGTAACACGAATGAAGCCATGAAAAACGTCATTAAATAAATTATAAGCAACGAAAGGCGTCACGCGATTTTGGCCCCTCCCTTCATCTTCATCGTCACACTTTGCCACAAAAAGTTAGACCCCCACTCTCCAAAATGACGTCACAAAACTTTGCGTCCCCCCCCCCCCCGCACTATCCCAAATGCTTTATTTTCTAATAAAAAATTAGCACGTTACAAATTAATTTTTTGTCATTCAAATATGTATTTAGTGTAAATCTGCACTCTAGTATCTACCACGCGTGAAGCCATTGAAAACGTCATTAAATGAATTGAAAGTAATCAATTATTTATGTGAAACTTTTATTTAAACCTAGCAGACCCGTCGTGCGTTGCAACGATCTCAGTCAGTAAAAATGAATAAACTTGAAGAAACCAATGAGGTGTATGTTTTTAAAACAATTACGCCAGAAACCTTCGCGGGTGTGTTTATAAAAAAAAGTCTAAGTTTCATAGCAAACGGATAAGTAAATTAATAATTAAAAAGCTTACTGAAGAAAAAAATGATATTAAAAGCGCTAGCCCCAAAATGAGTGATAATTTTTTTTATTGCCATTGTACTCCAGCTATATTTCTCAACATTTGGGGCCCCCTGATTCGAAAGAAGGGACATTTGGACTTCAGTGCCCTATAGTATAATTTAATATAGGCTCTTAAGTTTTTATATTCTAAGTGTGGTCAAAATCAATCTTTTGTTCATTATTTAATGCTTGAAATAATTTTATAAAGCTAATATAGGATTAAAATCGACATTAAGGGGCCCCCGACCGATTCGAATCAAGATGTACATTTTGAAAACCTGTTTATTTAAATTAAATTCAGTTTTAACATGGATATATTTCTCAAGATCGTTTAAAAACTGAGTGTGAAATAATATCTTAGAAAATAAAAAAAAAATAATAAAAAAAAAAGACATTTGGGGCCATTGGCCCAGATGAAATGAACATTAAACGTTTAGTGCCTTTAAGTTTTTTAATATAGGGTACCAAGTTTTTGCATACAAAGTTTGGTTAAGATCAATTTATTTACTCAGTAGCTAACACATAAACTAATTTTTATATAGCTCTTATTAGCTAAAAGTGACATTAAGGGCCCCAGGGCCGATTCGGCGCAATATATATATTTTAGGGCTGTTATCGATTAAATTAAATTTAATCGTTAATTTTTGAAAAATTACCGATTAATTAATCGATAATTTTGTTAAAGCTAGAAATATAGATGTATGACGTCATTAAACTGAAAATTTGAAGGGAAGTAATAAAAACAGTCAATTGATGTTTTTATTAAGTTATTTTTAAAACATAGTTAACAATGAAAATAAGTTAAATAACGTATTAAAGTTTACGCACTTGAATGAAAATTTCTAATTTATTTTAAAATATAAAATTAATACAGCCATATAGAATTTGTTTGATGATTAACAAAAGGGGATAGATCTATATCGTCCTTTTCCGAAGTGGTTCAAAAGTTATGAAACCTCATAATCACTTTTTTCACTAGGTTGTTTTCCTTCACATTTTGTGCCATTTTTTAAAATGCCCATGACTTAAATATATAATTTAATTTAAAACATATAATATTGTTAGGAGATATATTTAAACATAAGTAGCTCAATATAATGTCTATGAATTTAATTTTTTTATTGTTAAATAATTGAAAACAATGTTTTTTTTATATTATTGTCCTTATAGAACAGGTTATTTTAAAGTTTACACTATCCATACCTTTTAACGGAAAAGTTTGTACTGAAAAAAATATTATGAAACTTAAAAAAACAAAACAAAAACAAACTATTATTAATTATTTATTAATAAATCGAAAACACATGCCTTTAATTTTAATCACTATTTTATCTATTAAAATAATTTTAATCGATAAAATAATTTACCGATTAATCGAGAAATTAATCGGTAATTTCCGCAGCTTTAATATATTTCAAAACACCTGTTAAATGGCGTAGCTAGGGGGTGGGGGCGGTTCGCCCCGGGTGGCATACATTCACAGGGCGGCATTTGTGGGCATTTGAGAAGTAAAGCCATTTCCAACAACCGCCTTTTTTATTTTTAAGGGGGAAAGCCAAAGTAAAAAATGTGTCTTTCTTAATTTCGAGTCTTAATTAACGTATTCGTGCAACATTTATGATTACAAAGTGGTTGTTATAACTAACGCAAAACCGTTCAAAAATTAAAAATCGCTAAAAAAAAAAAAAAAGGTATTGATTTGTTTGTAAAATTAAGCAGCATACTTCACAGATGGTGATTTTATAAGAAAAACAACAACACATCACCGCTGGTCCGAATATATGTAGTATAAATATCGCCACGACAGTTTTTACGTGGAATTAGGACATGCGCAGAATGATGCGCTAATAAGTACCTACATGACATGGTGGTTCAAATATTGTGTTTACTGTTTAACATGCAATTACTGCTTCAGTTTTCAAAAAAATTATTGTAAGGTAACTTATTAAATATTAAATTAATTTTCTTTTTAGTGCATTAAAGCAGCACGAATAGCATGTGTTATTCATTTAAAATACTACGCCTATCCAATTAAAGTATTGTGTAAATAATTTAAATTCTATTTTATGGACACATATTAAGATTTTAAAATTCCCCGTTAATGAACACCACAATAACATAAATAATTTCCGAAAGACATAAAAAAATTCAAGCGTCGTGGAAAAAAAACCCACCTGAATTAACTAGTAAAACGAGATCAAATGCTGGAATTTTACTCAGCTCAATGCAATCTTTTTCTTTTCTATGGTATCTCAATTTATGGGAACCTTTTTTTAAAAAAAAAACAAATGCAAACCCATTTCATGGAACAAAAATATGTGCTAATACAGAACGCTGTTATAGAGAGTTGGCGATATCAACTGAACGTCTAGTTAGAATTAGAAAAATATGCGCGGGGAAAATTCAGAAGACTTGGTTCTATCTCTAGAGCAAGAAGTATATCGAGAAATGTTTTCATCCATATATTTTAGTATATATGAAAATAAAAGAACGCGCTCATGAGTAAAATGTCCTTGCAAGAAAATGTTCGTGTATAATAATATGTAAATTTGATCATCAAATAAATTTCTTCATTCACATTGATAAAGAACAGTTCGTTATTGAAAGAGAAAGGATCCGTTTTTTATGGCTGTACACAGGGCTGTTCTTAGTAATGGCGGGGCCCTATGCAGCTTAGTATGCGAAAGGGATTGCGCGGGGTCCACAGTTCGGTTAGGGATATGGTATTAATAATGATTTTTATAAGTGAAAATTAAGATAGGTTGGGCATATCAAAGCGTGGGGCTCATTGCGACCGCATAGGTTGCAGTGGCTCAAGACCAGCCCTTTCTGTCCCTACACTACAAGAAGAGGCATTATGTTTTAAAAAAAACGGGGGGAAAGCCACTTGATCTATTAAAATATATTCAACAGTATAGATTGGAAAATTCTTTACCCAACATTATAATTTTGCTAGGAATATTTTTTAAACAATTGCTATCAGTGTATCTAGTTGTGAAAGGGGCTTCTCCAAACTGAATTTGAAAAAAAAATATCTTCGTTCTGCAATGAATGATTTAAGACTACAAAATATTGCAATTTTGTCCATAGAACAAAATAGTACAAATAATTTAAATTTTGATAACATATTAATAGATTTTTCTACTTTTAAAGTTAGGTAAGAAAGTAATTGTATAAATAATAAATGTTTACAAACTGATGTATACAATTTCTTTGTTTATTAAAATGAATCCTATATTTATAAATTTAAAAAAAGGATATAATTGTTAATGTTTTTTTGGGTGTAAATTTGGAATATGTTTTATCTCATTTGAGGTTGGGGGGACCTGCGACCCCAATAAAAATTCTTACGCCCTTCAAAAAAAGTATCTTGTGTTTTTATAAATGTGTATTTATAGGCATGCAATGGTAAAAATATTCCCCACCTTTAAAAATGTAGTCTACTTCGAAATAATTAAAATTATTTATTCATGTTTATTAATTTATTTTAAAAAATCAGACGATTGACTGAAGGGGCCACCCATAAATGACGTCACGCGATTTCGGCTGATTTTTCACCACTCTGCCTCGTGGTCACAAGCCGTCACGAAAACATAGACCCGTTCCTCAATGTGACGTCACAAGATTTTCCCCCCTCGAATAAGAGCAAAATAAGCATGTTTTAAATCATTTTTAGCGCATTTTCGAGAAGTCGAATGCGCTATTGCACCCGTTTTGTCCGTCCGTCCGTCCGTCTGTCATCACCCTAGATCTCAGCATCCATAAGTCCTAGACCCATGATGTATATATGTTTTTTGTATGTCCTGACCTGCCATTTGTGCATCAACACTCAGTTACTCGATCCGTTAAAAAACCCCGTTAAAACTACCAAAAAAACATTGCGAATCGAGAGATAACACTGGCGCAGGCAACGGCCGCCATTGCCGGAAGTCTTAGTATTATCAAAAGTATTCGTTTTTTTGTTGTTGACGTCATTAGAATATGTGTAAAAGTTTAGAGAGTTTTATGTCATCATTTGTGGTGACTTCAATCAAGATCTTAGCGGCCCAGGGGCAGAAATTGAAAACTTTTTCGAAACAAGCTTCAACATCAACTACTTTCAACAAGATTGGCAACCACGATCTATCAAACAACAATTGATGGAGTATTTGGGCGATTAGCTGATAACAATTTAGAATGTTTCATTTATGAGTCCTATTTCAGTGACCACAAACCACTTGTAGTTAGATTAAAGAGAAAATAAAAAATTTTAAAATGTAAAGAAATGACTTTTAAATAAAAAAAATTTCAGGTATATTCATTACACAAGAAAATTCATAAAAATATGTCTAAAATCTAAACACAATTACTGATAACTACATAATGCTGATATCTAACATAAGTACTGATACATAATACGAAAATGCGCTAACACGTCCTGAGTTCCAAAAGGGACCAGGCTTAACATGATTTTTTCCATTTACAATATGTTTTTAGTGTAATAAAAATGTCATAATATCTTAACACGCGTGAAGCCACGTAAAAATTCATTGAATAAAGTGGAACTTTTATTTAAAGTTTCACGTTTTGAATGACGTCAAATGTGTTGCTACTCTCTCCCCCCACCTCGTGCGTGACGTCCTTTATGGGCGGCACATTGGAGACCGCCCCGGCGGCAAAAGCCCTAGCTACGCCACTGCACCTGTTCAATTCATTTAATTTCGTAATGGATATATGTATCTATATATCTCAAGATCGTTCATAAGTGAATGGGAATTAAAATTTTAACAGTTTATGAAAATATATTTTGGGCCCCCAGCCAATGAGTAAATCATTGCCCTAAATTATTTCAAAATTGGTTACCAAGCTATTATATGAAAAGTTTGGTTAAGATTCAGTTAAGATCCATCAATTCACCAAGTAGCTATTGCTTGAACTAATTTTTGTATAGCTCATATAAGAAAAAAATCACCTTATGGGTCCCCGGCGCCCCATGAGTGATGATTTTTTAAATAAAAAAGTTACCAGTTACCATCCCGGGAGTTTACTAAAATTCTCCAAAAGTTTCATGGCAATCGGATGAATGGTTTAGTCAGCTATAAAAGACATGCAGTCAGACATAACTCTCAATTTTATTTATATATAGATTGCGTATTTTTTATATGACGTCAAATTTCTTAAACACCTCCTTCCCCTCGTCACCCATCATCACATAAGCGGTACCCCCCCCCCCTTTTTTTTTTTTTTAAAAAAAAAGGCGTATGATGTCATTCATTTATGGACGGCCACAAATATTTAAGTTTAAGTGTTGTTTTTTATTTTAAAGTTGCGTGTTTTTTTATGTGACGTCACAAGTGTGTAAACCGCTCCACCTAGGTGCATGACGTCATCTATGGACAACAACTCCGTTTCTGTTCTCTATTTCTACTTTTTAATTAACTAAATTGACCTCAATATTCTCAAACAAGTTATTATCCTATATTTAATAAAAGGCAATTTTAAGTGCGGTTATCGATAGCGATTGGTCCCTCAAACTCCTAAGGGGCAATCCATATATTACGTACGCAAAAAGTTGTATTTTTTGTACCCCCTCCCTCTTGCTCCACGTACATTTTCGGGACCCTCCATGCGTACGTACAAATTCGCTACCCCCCCCCCAAATGGGTTGAAAATGTAATTTTAAGACTGAGTCAAAAGCTATTGGTTTACTCTTTGGAGAAATCCATAAATGACGTCACGCGCCTATGGGGATGGGGAGGGTTTACGCATTTGTGACGATGTGTGAAGAGGGTGAGAAATATGTGGTCACATCAAGATGCACAACTTTAAATAAAAGTTCCCCTAAAATATTTGATTGCTTTCAATTTATATAATGACGTCTTCGATGGCTTCACATGTGTTACGATCTTAGAGTGCAGCCTGAGACTAAATACATATTTAAATGATGATAAAGTAATTTGCAGCATGCTAAGTTTCAATGAGAAAATACGTCTTTTAGGTAGGGTGGGGGATCAAAGCTTATTGACGTCATATTGGAAGAAAAAAAAGGGGGGGGGGTCTAAGTTTTTGTGACGAAGTGTGACGAAGAGGGAGGTGGTCGTAAAAATAGGCAAAAATTGCTGGCGTTATTTATGGACGACCCCTTTAAAGTTTATGGTAACATCGTGTTTTTCAAGTTGAAATTATTGAAGAAATACAATAGAATATTGAAATTTTATGGTCTTCAACGCGACGTGACGTCGCGCGCCTGGGGGTGGGGGCCGGAGAAGAATCACGCAGGTGTGACGATTTAAAACAAGGGGGAGGGGAGGTGTTTAAGAAATCATAATCACAACAAAATGTGCTATTTTAAATAAAAGTTCCACTTAAATATTTGATTGCTTACAACTTATTTACTAACATTTTCAATGGGTTCACACGTGTTACGATAAAAGAGTGCAGACTTACACTAAAGACATATTTCAATGACGAAAAAGTAAATTGAAACATGGTAATTTTCAATAAGCTTTTTTCGGGAAAGGGGGGGGGGGACAATAAAAGCTTTTTGACATCACAATGGAGAGGGGTGTCTAAGTTTTGTGACAAGGGGGGAGGGGGAAATCGGCAAAAATCGCGTGACGTCATTCAAAAACTGATTTCTTCTTCTGCGTTCTTAAAAATCTTTTTGAAGGAGGATTTAGACCACAAGCCCTATATGTGTGATGAACTGCACTGTGGCTGTCAATTGGTTCAGTCCACGATACAGTTTATCGTCGAGAGCAGCTTCCTGGGGCCAAATGGTTGTTCGGGTATGGTGGTACAGAGGGCAGTTTTGCAGCACACGTTCCGCATTTTCCGCAGCTGTCCCGCAGGGGCACATTTCGCTTTATCCTATTCGAAGTTTTCGGTACATGTGCTGCCTAAGATTGTTGTGGCCCGTCCTTAGTCTGAATATGATGTTTTGAGATTGGTGGGGGAGTTTAAAGAATGCATCGCTTTTTGGGTGGTTTACTCTCAGCTCGGGCCACCTTTCTGCTTCACTGCTTTTGAGAAACGCCTTTACTTCTTCGGGGTGTAGGGGTTGGTCTATCTGGTTTTGTTTGCCTCCAGTTTTTGCCAGGGAGTCCGCTGTGTCATTTCCTTCAAGATCCACATGGCATAGGATCCATTGGAAAATAAGTCCTTTTGTAATTTTACTTAATTTTAGTAGTTTTATTCTATATTAAATGACTAATTGATCGAGTTGTTTGGGTTTTGAAGAGACTGGAGCACTTTTTTTTTGCATCAGTGAGGATGACAATCTGGCTGTTTTTGGTGTGGGGGTGGCTTGTTAGAATTTTTGCAGCAAGCTCTAGTGCTTTTCTTTCTGCTCTAGTGCTATCTGAGAGCTTTCTATGGCAGTTGCTTTTTCAAGGTGTTCACCATTGGGCCATTCTATAAGGGTGCCGGCTCCTCCATTTTTTGTGTTTTTACTGAAGAGCCATCGGTGTAGACTCTTTTCCATGAATTTTCAGGGTATTCATCTCTGATGATGTTTTTTACTGTTTCTTTCAGTATATCAGTTGTGTAGTCAGATTTTATTCCTATCTTGCTTAAATTTTCTTTGATTTTTAGAGGTTGACTTGGGTTCCAGGGTGGGAAGTGGCTGTGGGGTTGAGTTGCTTCAATCACGATGTTATCAATTTTATGTTTACTTTTTAGAAGTTTGGCTTCTGGTATAAAATTCGAAATGGAGTCTTTTAGTAGAGTGGGCTGTCGAGAAGGGATGACCTCTACGTGGAGCAGACTACGACCTGAAACTAACAAACCCCTGGCTTGGACAGCCGAAGGCCGTTGTTATGTGTTAGGTGCTAGTCATACATGATTACAGTCGCTGTACGGATCTTAGACAAAGCATTTAGATACAATGCCGATGATGAAAACCAAAGTACCCGTTAAGTTTCGGGTTACTCCGAAGCGACCGTTTCGTCCCCCTCAGTTAACTAGCAAGGCCACTGAGCGGTGCCGGTTTAGAGCCAGGAGCGCCAGTACGGAATAGCAAAAGGTACCGCTAGGAAACGCTTTTGGACGCCAGCTCTGAGGAAACCTTCCGTGGGGGTTTAACCCTAGGTAGGGCAGTGATGATCTCCCGCTTTGCGGCGATCCTAACCATTGAGACTCGTAAGCTTTGCAGGGGCCGCGGTGGTCGAGTGGCAAGCGCGCTCGACTGGCGCTCCGATGGTCACGGGTTCGAATCCATGGACTTGTTCCCGGGGCCTAGGGCGTCCCCGAGTTCCACCCAGCTCCAAATGGGTGAAAAGCGGCGTGGTAATGCGTGCAACCCTCAGCCGTGGCATGTGAGCGCTGTGTGAACAACTGCTGCCTTGCAGATGGTCTTGGCTGACCAAAGGCTATGGAAGCAAATCCAGAAAATACAGCAGGCTGAAGTCGGAGACTCGTGGCACGCAAAACTCAATATTCAATATTGAGAACGAAGAAGAAGAAGTAAGCTTTGCCGGGGTGGCGCCAAAGTGATACTATGTTTCATCAGTTCCAGTCTTAGCGAGTCATAGTAGGGAGTTCCACCCCTCCCTCGGGAGGCTCACTTAGTGGGAGGCGTTTTCGACCTAGTGTCCTGGACGCTTGTAGCAGCGACCACTCCGGGGGTGGGGGAGGCTTCTCAGCCTTAGGGGGCCAGAGGGCTGAGGGTTTTTAGTCCCATGAAGGGCGTAGGCTCGGGACTGCTGAGGTGATGTCCTGATGCTTCTAATTTGGTGAATTGTGTTAAGGTTTTGGTTTCTCGTCTAACTTCCATAGAGCTTAGGGTAGCTAAGTCCTCCATGGCTCTGATTGAGGTAGTTTTCATTGCTCCTGTTATTTTCGTAGCCCTAGGTTTTGAACTTTGTCTATTTTTTGGAGGTTTGATTTGGCTGCTGTGCCCCACACTGAGGCTCCATATTCTAAGGTAGATCTTATGTAGCTGGTTTATATTTTCTTCAGGATGGAGTGATTTGCTCCCCCATTCTGAGCCAGCTAGTTTTTTCATCAGTTCCAGTCTTAGTATTCCCTTTTTTGTGCATTTTCTATTTAATTTCTCCAGGTTAGCCTTGGGTCAAAAGTAACTCTTAGATATGTCGGATTGTCATTTTTTTCCAAGATTGTTTTGTCTAGGGTTAGTTTGACGCTATGCTGTTTGATTGAAAGGGAGAATATTGTGTAGGTAGCAGTGGCGTAGCGAGAGGGGCAAGGGGAGGCACATGCCCCGGGCGGAACTTGGCTAGGGGCGGCAAATTCCTACTCGTTGATTAGTTTCTGAAAAGGAAAATTTAAAAAAAAAGGTGGAGAATTCATGGGAATAAAATAAAAACCAAATATGAAATTAATAAAATAAATACAGGAATAAAAGTACGTGGGTGTACTTCTTTCAAAACTTCAAACTCCTTATTGGCTATAAATTCTTCTGATACTAATGTTACTCAGAAGTTACTGTACTGAAGAAGAAAAGCTTTAATTAGTATGAGAACTTGACACTGACGTGCTGGTAACTTTGTTGATTTTTTCTAATTTGAAAGCCATTATTTTTGTAAAAGCAAACATTACTGCTTCCTATCAGTTTTAAACATGAGCAAATCGAATGGTCTATATAGCCATTTTTTTTAAAGGGGGGGGGGGCGGCAAAGTCTCCGTTGTTAATAAACTTCTAAACTTGAAAAAAATTAACTGCAAGTTTAATGATATAAAAGAAAAGCCAAGATAAAAAAATAATAGAAAAGAAGATAGATATCTACTATATTGAAATACGTGAACGTTTCTAATAGGAAAACTTTAAACTCCATATTGAATCTAAAGTCATCTGATTCCAATGTCGTAAGGCTGAAAAAAACAGATGCGAACGTAGTGTACGAACATGACAATAATATACTGGTAACTGTAGCTCATGCAAGTTAAATTTTAACATAGTAAATTATTGGGGGAAAATGTTTGCGTACCTAAATGGTTTATCTTCCGAAGCATCGTTATCTTTATTTAAATGTCTTTTCTTTGCGGCATATACAAAAATAATGAACTAAATTACTTGTCTAATGGAATTAAAACTTGGCACACATAAATTCGTAATTATCCACTCATGAATAAAAGTGCTCTACATTACCAAAGTTTTTTTTTGTTGTTGTTTTTTTTTTTTTTGCAATGTTATGGAATGAGAAATCGGCTTATTTTTTTTTTTAAATAGACTATTAATAAAGAACAATACTTTGCTGTAAAAGAAAACAAAACAAAGAGTCAAAAAGTTCTTGTTAGAATATTTGCCATTTTTCAATCCTGGCAAATTTGAATGTTATTTTTTGAAGTAACAGAGAGGACTTTACTGTTGCAAGTGAATGAAATATTCTTGAACAGACTCATTAGCTTGAAAATTACGATGAAGCGCTCCAAGAACATCGCGTGAAAAGGGATTTAAAAAATGACATGTCATTTCAAATTCAAACTGAGGTCATAGCAATTTTAGGAGATACAGTTCACGAAAAACATCTTTCAGGAACAAAGGTACCAAAAATTGTTTAAGGTATTCGATAGCTCTTCATATATTTTACATAAGGATTAAGCCAGTCCTTGTGTGTGATATGTAAAGATTAAAAATAAAAACGTAGAAGTTGTAAAATCTTTCAAAGTTTTCCCATAAGCAAAATTTAATGTAGGCTACATACGACATATCTGAAATTATTTTAAATAATTGAAAATCTTAAAATGATGGACTACAGATGCCCAAATTGTGTTAATACATCTAGCTGAATGTTTGCAGGAGTTCAAGAAAGACGCAAATCGGAATGTCAAATCTCGCTCAAACAGTCCATTAAACCTAATTTGTTTAGCTAGTACTTTAACTTAAACGAACTTTTTAGCACACTAGAACGTTGTTACACATTCTTCTTTATGTCCATACACCTTTGGGAATTTGCTTCTACGGGCAAAGCATTAAACAGACTTTAGGATACAAAATAGTGCATGAAATCTATAGAAAAACTGAAAGAGACAGACGAAAAGCTCAACACATGAACAGACATGTACTTTGTTAATACCAATTTACCTTTTTATTTTCGAATTATTTTTGACATTTGGAAACATGTACTTTATCCATTCAATGATGCCCGAAATTATGTACAAACGTATTTTAAAAATGTTACGTAGAGGCTACTCACAGAAAAACTAACACAAGGATACTTGCTAAAGTTTTATGTGGAGATCTTAAATCCTTTTAATCAAGCCTTCCATTCAAAGAACGAGAGAGCAAATTTTTGGTGATAGAAGCGATTATATGCCCATTGCCCATGTTATGTAGACAAACATTTGAGAAGAAAGTTTTATTCTTCATAAGATGAGATGACTTATAAAGAATTTGGAAAACAAGACTGGAAAATTTGCCTTTAAATTAGAGTATTTAAAATATCTCATATGACATTGTCAAGCAAATAATTTACCTCGTGTGTTAAAAAAAAATATTTCAATATCACTGAATATCAGTTGATTTATTCAAGATTATTAAGATATTTAGGCTCTATGTTACCCAGCCTAAAATAATTTCTTTAATTGGAACTTTGTTTAGAACTGTCTGAATGCAAGGTGTTAAAGAGGCGTCTATATAATAAAGTTATTCTGTAATCCAGTTTAACATTTGGTGGGATAACTGGGTATTATGTAGCTTTCCAGACCTCGTCAAATGCTTTTTCTAGGTCAACCGAGACAACGATAGTAGATTTCTTTCCCTGGAAGCCATCTTCTATTTCTTGAGCTGTGTATGCTATTTGATCTTCCGTTGACCTGCACTTCCTGAAGCCTGTCTGTTCATCTGCTAGTACATTTTCGGATTCAAGTATCCACATCAGCCTATTGTTAACTGTTCTTTCCATCAGTTTGCAGACGCAACTAGTCAGACTTATTGGGCGGTAGCTGTCAACGTGGCTCCTGGGTTTGCCGTGCTTCGGTATTGGGATCATGATAGCTTTTTTCCAAATAGTTGGAATTTTTCCAGATTTCCAGCTGGCATTAAATATTTGTAGCCTAGTAGTTTTTTCTAAGCCAGGGGTCCTAGGTGGGTGAGCATATCATTTGAGATCTTTTCTATTCCTGGAGCTTGTTTGAGTTTGAGAAGTTTCATAGAGTTCATGAGCTCTTTCATACTTAGCAAGAATTCCATGAGTGTGTGGTGTAGCCATTTTTGGAGCTTTTCTATTTTGTCTTTAATTTCTTTGGATCTTTGTTTACCGATACTGATATTACCCACGCTACTAAAGTGGTTTATACATTTTTGAGCAGCTTCACGGCCTGTGAGATTTTTATTGTCTGCTTCTAAGACTGTTGGAGAACATTAGTTTTCCTCTTGGTTAAGACTTTTTGTAATTTTTCATAGTTTATGTCCATCTCTGTCTACATTTAATTGTTCTGTTTTTTCGTGCCAGCTTTTTCTTAAAGAAGAGAGATATTCCTTTCTGAATATTGCATTTCCAGCTTTTAGTTGGAAATTGTTTTCTTCTGTTGGGGATTTTTCTGCTAGATTCTTGCATTGATAGTTTTGTTGTGAAGATGTTCTAAATGTTGAGACCAATTTGGTATGCAATTTTTTCTGGCTCCCCTGGGGTTAGATTCCTTAGCTGCTTAGAGGAGAGCTCTAGAGAAATCAGAGTAGGATTTGTTTACCCGGTTTGTTTTGCAGTTGATGTTTGTCACATATTCATCCCTTAAGCGAGGGCAAAAAGATCAGTTTGCTTTCTTGTGGTTTTCTATGGGCAGTTGAGTGGTTTCTATGTGAATGAGAATTGGTCTATGGTCACTAGTAGCAAGTTGGTCACCGACTTCTCTTTTACTTCCTTTGGATAATTTGTTTGTTGCAAAGGCCAAGTCTGGAGTTGATGTTGTCTTCCATACTCTCGATTAGAAGGTGGGAGTGTCTTCTGGTTGGTTTAGGAGAATTAGTCTGTTTTCAGTTTGTCAACTTCTTCTCCTCTGGCGTTTAGGTCTGTGTATCCCCAGCTCTGGCAATGGCATGTAACCCAATATTAGTATAGAGATATCTGTAGTTGGGATGTTGTTTTTAACTAAAGTTAGAATTCCCCATTGGTTCTGTTTTCTCGGTCTTGTCTGATAAATGTAGATCTATAGCCTCTAATAGAAAGGCGCAAGTTATTGTTTAGGTGCGTTTCTTGGATGCATGCCACATGTATTTCATTTTTATGTAGGAAGATCTTTCAGGCTTCGTTTTTCTTTTGAATGCCCTCTGCGTTCCATTGTAGGAAGACGAAATTTTGTTTTGTTTTTCTTGTTCTAATTTGTTAAGTAAGGTTTACTTCTCTGCTCCTGACTCCACAAGAAGAAGAGGAAGAACCACCAGCTCGCTTGGGTGGGCTCCTTCGAGGCGGAGAGTCCGGCACCCTACTTGCGCGACGGGATTTCACAGGCAGGACGCCACATCTATATTTGTTACCATCTATTTCCTCCATCATTTTTGAGTATTTGCGTGCCACAAGTTTTGCGCCATTTGGCCCGTGGTCTCCGACTTCAGCCTGCTGTTTTTCTGGATGTGCTTCCCTAGCCTTTGGTCAGCCAAGATCATCTGCAAGGCAGCAGTTTGTTTTGTTTTTTTCAGAGTTTGCTCTCCGAGATGCATTGCTATCCCTAGCTGACGGCCGCATCTGTCCGGGTTTAGAGTTTGAGCGCTCTATGTTCGCTTTTTCGCAATAATTTCCTTGGGTTTATGAGGCATTTTTTAAAGAGTATCCTTACCACGGGATACCCCACCTCGCCCTCCGCGATAGCAAACCAGTTGGTCCGCGGCCGCTAATATAATATTCACGGCTAACTTTTATATCTTAGGGTCTTTCCTCTATCCTCCACCTGAGGACGCGCTTGGTAGGAGATGATAGCTACCCCAAGAAAACAACAAAAAACTAATGATAAAATATAACAATATAAGCAGTGAAATCGCCATTCTGTTAGGTTTATATAACGGCTGAGGCACCAGTGGGCGAAAGAGAAACTTCTAATAATTTCAAGAAATGGAAATATAAATCGGACGGATATATTTTAGCGATGTGTGAGTGTGAGCGTTTGGTCTGAATCAAATATTAGGTAATTAAAAGTTCAGAATTTCGTTTGCATTAAATTATATAAACATTATTGCATAACAGCCTTGACTCCGTCAGTCAAGAATACCGTTTGCATTCTGAGAGGTTTACGTTAATAGCATTATGCAATTTAAATTTGTTGTGCGTACGTACTCATTCAGTAAAAAAAAACCTCCCCCGCATCCATACGCAAAATGCCATTTTTCGAAGACCACTCCCCTCCTTGCGTACGTAATATATGGAAGGCCCCTAAAGACTCCCACAACCAATTAGAAAAAAATGTAATCTCATAATGAAAAATTTTACGCGGACGTTCAAAACGAGTTAGTTTTTGTGCAGTATTTTTTTTTTTACAAGAGCGGTGCGCTTTCAAAAAATATTTTATTGTCAAACTAGGGTGCGCACATTTTCGTGTACGCATATTATCTTATCTTATCTTCTTATCTTATATGTTACAGACGCTCCTTCTGTACAGAAGATTATTGCGTCCTACGTATTTCTATGGTTTGTGTTTAGTCCTGTATTCTTACTAGAGTTTTAAATGATGATAAAGTGTTGGCTTTCCTGGTTTCTTCAGGCAACCCATTCCACGTCCGAATACCGGACGGAAAGAAAGAAAACTTGTATGTGTTTGTTCTTGCATATGGAATAAGAAAGGTGTTTTTATCTTTATGTCTATCTGAGGGTTGTATTAAGTTATCTTTGTGTTGTATTTCTAAATTAGAATTAATTGCCATATGTATAATTACTAATTTACTCTTGGTTCTTCTATCCTCCAGTGTTTCAAGGTTTAATGATTTAACTAATGGTGTTACTATTGTCAGTTTTGAATATTCTCCAGTAATGAATCTGGCAGCTCTGTGGCTTTTTTTTACGTGTACTTTCTTTATTTGATAGATAAGTTTTAAAAAAAATGTTTCTTTACAATTGTCACACGATGCAAGGGGTTTATTTTTTAAACATGTAAATGAAGTCGTGAATTTTGTTGAATTCTATTGTTATACTCATTTCGTTATTAATTTCAAATTATAATTCTGTTATTAGTGTGTGAATTTTTCGTGGAAAGCGATGGCCCAAGTCAAATATTTGTAATAGAGATAATTATAAATACTTATGTAATTAGATGCTATTCCTGTTGTCGTAAACAACTGGGCAACAGCCGGATATCCGGACCGGATATCGAGATTTTTGCCTCTATCTGGATTCGGCAAATACTTTTCGCAGATCCGAATAGTAACCGGATATCAGTGTAGTAAGGAATTTTTAAAAATCAAATTAATCTGATGTTAATAAGTTTATAAGCAAATATATACATTTTTAAAAAAAAGCAAACAATAACCAGAAATGAGTGGTACGTGTTTGGTTTATTGTCAAAAACTTTGTTTTTAAGGGTTATTTATTATACTAAATTATAGTATAGCTGTAATGAATAATATTTTTGACGTGATGCACATCTCATTTATGATTATGTCCGGTGGAGACCGCTGTTGGAGGGGAGGTACAACAGGTCACCAAACGACGGCGGAACGTCCTTGTGTGGACTTTGTTGCTCGTTATTTGATATTAAGCTTAATCCTTATTAGTTATTACATTAATTACAAAGGCGTCACTAGGGGTTGCGACTGCGACCGCATCGTCATCGGTTGACACCAATTTAAAACTATACTATATAACTATACTATACTATATTCCTGTCATTTGGCTGGCAGACTCGGACAAGGTCTATGCAGACTATGCTGTAACTGTAAGTCTGTAACTGTAAGTCGTGAGGGCGAGGGGTGACACGATGAGCACTGGATGACACCAAACCTAGCGACACCTCTGATTAAGTAATAATTCAAATAATTAGGCTAAATAATAAATAAGTTTTTATAAGAAAAAGTTGCAGTCTATTGACAATTATTAATTCAATTTATTGAGACTACTCATAATTTCATTTAATAAGTCAATAATTTAACTTTAACTTGACTTGACTTAACTCATGAAACGACACTTTAGTTTTAACTTATATTATATATTATAATATATACAATGTTTCGAACATGTTAGGATTTACTTTATGCAATCAAATAAATGCCCTTCTACTACATTTGTTTTGGGATGGACTTGAAATTATAATTGTTACATTTCATTGATCGTAACTGATACATATACATCATTGTTGTTGAACACAACACGCAATGTTGCTCTCATTATGCACTGACCCCTGACCCATAAGAAAAGATGGATTGGCTATAAGAGAATATTAATTTTGGTTCATTATTTACAACTGACCATTTCATCTTATTTTCATTTCATTAATAGTACACTTGATATATTTTTATGGGTTAAGTCTAATAAACGAATACAATTACAGATTATTTTAATAAATGTTAAAATCAATTTATAAAATAACACACAGTTGAGAGAGGCAAAACAAACATCAAAGAATTTTCCCTAATGTTGTTTCACATAAATTACGTTACTAAATACGATAAAAATAATATGATACTACCAAAAATTTACTTTTCTATGTTCATTTATTGTAATTTATATAAATATGAAGCTTAATCAACTAGCATATATTCATTAAGTTTGTACAATCTTTTAAAATTACACTGAAATTTTTTTACCTAATGTTTATGTTTTACACTTCCAAACCACATTTCCCATACGCCTTTGCAACAACTAATTAATATTTACTGTGTGCATTGTGTCTGTGTCAACGTGAAAACTGGCCAAAATCTCACTGGATTCTAATTATACCTACTTCCCTGCATTCAATTTTAATGTTTTTGATAAGTGGACACACACTAAAAGATGTGTGAAAGCTAGGAACCATTGATGTCCTGGAATAAGTGAAAGTATTGCTATTAAAATATCCTAGCAAGGCTGCTTGATCTCAAGCCAAATTGAAAATGGCGGATCTAGAGGCAGTACTTGCCGACGTTAGCTATCTAATGGCTATGGAGAAAAGTAAATCAACTCCAGCAGCCAGGGCTAGCAAAAAAATTGTACTTCCTGATCCAAGGTATATAGAATAAACATACACTTTAAATTGATACATTTACTTAAATTTGATGTCCTGTCTGGCTCAACACCACTTTGACTCCAACTCCATGGTCATGATGGTCCATTGAGTCCATTGCTATCAAAATCATGTCATAGTCATAGTATTAGTTGATTTATTGATTCATAGTATAGTGTATACAGTATACACTTACAATATAGTAAATACAGTAAATAGAATAGTCGGACATTGTATAGGCTCAGCCTTTTAAAAATTTACTGTAGTAAATTACACTTCAGATCACTTCATTATCAAGGCCTACAAACTACAAATTTTATTTACGAAGTGACTATTCGCAATCGATTGCGAATAGGTTTCAAACCCTATTCGCAATCGGCGCGCTCGTTCACTTCCGGTTATTGCTATTCTTGGTAACATTTTTTTATAAGGTTAAATTTCATTGGTGAATGTGTGGCTGGTGGTCATATTGATAGTAAGATAGTACTAGTACGCTACATCGCAGGTCCGGGGTTCGATTTCTTATTGATCCACATTTTTTTTTTTTTGGTTTTTTTTTCAAACAATACTACATGAATTGATAATGAATAAGATTTTTTTTTATTTAAAAAAATGGTTTGTTTTGATGTTAGGTTTAGGGATAGACTTTAGGGTTACGTTAAGTGATAGTTATTAGGCATTAGGGTTTGGGTTAGGTTTAGTGATAGTATTTAGGGTTTGGGTTAGGTTTAGTGATAGTATTTAGGGTTTGGGCGTTTGGTTTAGGTTTAGTGATAGCTTTTTAGGGTTGGGTTAGGTTTAGTGATAGTTTTGAGGGTTGGGTTAGGTTTAGTGATAGTATTTAGGGTTTTGGGTTAGGTTTAGTCATAGATTTTAGAGATTGTATGAATGCACATATAGAATCGGAGGTTCAATGAAAGGCGCAGTGAATACTTGTAACTCTTCAATTTTTTAAACATCATTTTATAAACAATGAACGTGGAAAGGAAAGACAACCTCAATTCCGCGAGATTCTCGATTGCCTAGGCTATTTATAGCATGCGCCGATTGCGAATAGGGTTTGAAATCTATTCGCAATCGATTGCGAATAGACGCTCCCTTTTATTTATTATTTAATAATAATAATAAATTTTACTTACTATTACTATTTATTAAATATATAAATGATAATTTTATAACAATAATATCTGTTAAGACATATTATAATTCAATATTATATTGTCTATAAAACTGGTATCATTTTAGGATGTTGCTCGTAGCGCTAGCCAGGAAACTGCTGCCGTAGCAGCAGACAATTCGCGGGATGTTAGCTAGGAAACTTCTGCTATGACTTGGCTTAGTCACGCTCAGCAGTTGTCACTTGGAAAGAACTAAGACACTATTATCTATTATATCTTAACTAACTCTTCATTATAATTCATTATATTTTATACGCATATATAATACAAGATTAATAGATTTGGTCTTATTTATGTGTATATTAACTCTTAAAACCCCAGATGGTTTTCAATAAATTTCTGCCTCAGTCCTGTAAGGATTTCCAGTATGCTATCAACTGATTATGAAATTTTAAAAATAGCTTAAAATGCATTTTTATTATTATTGTTATACTAACCTCATTTTTTAGGCTAAGAATGGCTATTATTATACGCATTCAAAACACTGTCTTGAGTTCAATACTATATTTACCTATAGTTTAGTTATTATAATAAAGTATAGGAAAATTGCACCTTTAAAAAAAACACTTAAAAACTACCAAAAAACGTCAAGAATTGAGCGTTAACACCAGCGCGAGTATTGGCTTCCATTTCCGGAAGTCAATACATCATCTTTCAAGCATTGAAGAGTTTTTATTTATCGTTTCTAAAGAGAGTTCTATCGAGGCGCGCATTACCGCGCTTCGGTAAAAGCGGATAGGCACGGATTACCGCTCTTTTGGGCTTTAAGAGTTAATTCTAAAATCTAAATTTATTTAATTAGATTTAATATTGGTCTACCAATTATATCGGCCTATTTTGCTATACTTGAGTAAGTGATGCCGATGCCATGTATTAAAATTAAGTATACCATAAATGAAAATGTTCTAGACTCTAAATTTGCAGTAATCTAAAACCATTTGTTTCGTGAGTAATAAAATGTACCCTGTGTAGACTTGTTGTCATTGGAAACTATTCAAATCATCCTTCAATCTCATTTTTACTTTTCACTATAACTTAATTTTTGCTTTGTTCTCGTTGTTTCATTCATAAAAGTTGGCTGTGTGCAATTTTATTTAACTATTGTTTAAAATGAATAATTATAAGTCAAAGTTGAAGGTTTAAAAGGAGTTCTATATGTTTTTGTAAATTTTTAAAAAGGACAGTTTGTTTTGTAGTGAGTCATATGAAGTTCATGATCTGGAACTTGTAAACATATCAGTCTCAGAAACTTCATTTCTGCAAAAAAATATTAGTAATACCGGCAAAAATGCATATTGGTAGATCCCTAAGATTTAACTAATCAACATTTCTGCTTTTCAGAATATGAAGATAAAAAATTACAATCACCAGCCGATTCATTGTGGTTTAAAAAAATTATTAATTAATTTAAAAATTTGGAAGGGAGTGGGATTTGAACCACCAGCCGTTTTACCATCCAGTGCATGCAACTATCCATTGGTCTAGCAAAGCTCATGTTATATTTCGAATTTTGAAAATAAATGTTTGTCATTAAGTGTACACCAATCAAGTTTTCTTTTACCTTTAAAATTTACTAATCAGCTTACATAGTAATCATGAAATTTGATTATGAGAACTATTGTTTAGTAGACAACTCAAAGGGATGTTGCTAGTGTTGACATGTTTTTGCACTAGCAAAGTCTCGTTGAGTTTTCTGTCGTTACTATGTCGTAGCAGCAGACACTTCGATCATTTTATTATTATTTGATTGTGACCTGTGGGAATTGTCACTATGACCACTGGGTAGGTCAAGCATATTTAGTTTTTTAATTCACAATTTGAATACTTTTTGGTGCTCTACCTTGTGTTCACTACATTAAATTTACTTTTGTCTGAATAAGTCCAAGGCTTTTTAATTTCGTTTTTATTTTGGCAAACTGATTAACGGTTATGTAAATCCGATTTTAAACCAGTTATTGTTTACTATAAATTTAAGAAAAGACTGTCACGCAATACGTAAAGTGAGGAAATGCATTTTATGTCTAACATACATCATGTTTTCGACAAAGAGATTGCATTTATTTTATCTATTGTTGTCGATTTTGAACTTGATATCACTTTTTTTGCCAAACAATATATAAACTCAGGTTGGTTATGAAATTTTAAAAAGTCGCTAAAAATGTATTTATAATATTATTGTCATACTGACTACATCTTTTAAGATAAGAATGGCTATTTTACTTATTCAAAAGACCATCTTGAGTTTAAAAATGTTTTTACCTGTAGTTAAGAACTATTAGTTTTAACAAAAAAAGTGTCACCGCCCGCCTGTATTAGGTCTCATACTAGTTGAAACCATGCTTTGCCAACTAAGCGAATTAAAAAAAAAATCGTTCACTAACTGAACTCCACTAACAGTGATGACATCTATTTTTATTTATATTAGGTACATACTTAAACAAAACTCTTGTGTAAAAAAAACCTTCCAAAAACTTGTGTGTGTATATTCTCATTTATTAACGCACATCAAGTACATAAAAAAATTTCAAGCACATGTGAATATTTTGCCGCCTTATTGGTTTTCGTTTATCTCAATCATTGGTTATCTCGACGCTTTTTGGCTAACCCCTAAGCCGGCGACATAACTGTAGTATTATGAATATAAATATTATTAAATATGGCCTAATTGCATTAAGGATGTCAAAGTTGATGATATTTGTATTAGATATGTACAATTAGGTTACGATTGACTCTGGAAAAACCAAGTATTGTGAATATAAGTATGGCCTAATTGCATTAATGATGTCAAATTTGATGATATTTGCATTAGATATGTACAATTAGGTTAAGATTGACTTGGGAAAAACCAAGTCATGTCTTATTAATATATAAATTATGAGACACATTATTCAGCTTTATCTAGAATGATTGGCTTTTTCTTTTAGGTTTACAGATGATTACAATATGGAATATTTATGTCCCAAGTGTAAAGAATTGACCTAATCGATTGCATTCTAATTTGCATTTCTCATATGCTATATGGTGAAGCTATAATACATGTATTCATTTTGTTGTCTGGGCAAATATCTTTAGTGGAAGAGTCTAACTTTGGAATAAATTTAACTTAATAAAATTACACCAATCAGCTGCTAATTTCCAAAAAAATTTCTTAAGTAAATTCAGCATAGATAGCTCTATAGAAGAAATAAGGAAGGAAATAAAAACAAACCTAAAAACTGTAACGGTTGAGAATGTTCCAACAAAACTAACTTCAAATAGAATTAATAAATGCTGGTTCAATTCTAAATTTAAATAGTTATGCAAACAAAAAATAGAACTTATTTAAGAAATTTAAGGCTACCAATTTAGAAAGGATTCACTTAAAAATTAAACACTTGACACAAAACTTAGTCGAAACTTCCAAAATAAATATATAAACAATGTAATTAGTAAGTGATTACTAAAGATAACAATAAAAACTTATGGTCCTTTATCAAATTCAAAAAAAATGGAGCCTACAGGAATAGCCCCACAAAAATGCTCAAATAATAAAACCTATAATGATAATGAGACTTAAGCTAAAGGGGACGTGCTGGTCAAAATGCTAAAATTTGTAGCGTATATATAGCGTTATGAGTGATTTTAAATAAAATATTCTTGTAGGGTATAACAATAAATATAAATTGCACCAATTTTTTTTCAAAAAACTTTTTGGTAACCATAGAAACTGAAATAAACATCCGCCATTTTGTTTTTTAGGGTAAATTTCAAAACGCTAAGGCTTTTTTAAATGAATAGTTATTGCTTTCAAATTTAAAATGTAGATAATTTATCATGTTATAAAACTTTGAATAACAGGACTTTTCTATAGATGCTCTAGTTTAGAAAATAAAAATTCACAAAAAGGGTCCCCATTTCTTTGGTCACAATTTTGGGTTATGGGATATATTTTTATCTGTATTTTCCTTTGTAAGGCAGTTATCTAAAAGTTAGGTTATTCAAATCTTTATTTGTATCTAAAGATTACATAGAAAAAATATGGAGTAATTAGCTCAATTAATTAAAAAGTTATAAGGGTTTAAGTGATCAAAAACACAGAAAGCGGGAAAACTGAAAAAACGACAAAATTTATAGCAAATATTATATTAAAATTTTATTTTGTATAATTACTGTACTTAAAATTATCTAGTAGCTTAAGGTTGATCTTTCACATCATTTTCTAGCACGCTTCAACTTTTCCTTATTGTCTGTTCAAAATATTTTACTTTTACTCTCCACCTGTAATTTTTGCTTCTTCGTGCAGTTATTTTATTTTTAGCTCAAAATTACTTTATAGTCTCAATCCCAAAGCTGAATTTTCATTGCACACATAAATGTAGATCTCAAGTTATTCTTTAACACTTGGAATGCTAAGATTTATACACTTTGACTTCAATAAAATTGAATTGAAATCACAATAAATAAGATTTCTAATTGAAAGTGGTGGAGCCTGTTGCCTGTGTTGGAGAGAAATAAAATTTCTGAGTAAACTTCTTTTTTTGACAGGGTTATCTTTTATGTACTATCTACATATGTATCCTGGGAAGAGCATGGGTTAAATAGTAGTCTAGGTCTAGTTTTTATTCATTGATTATAATTCTGTCAAATGCATATCTTGTCTTAGTCTTATCTATTATTCCTATTACTAGTTCTAGTGACAAAAATAAGCTACCTCATAGAATATTTTTAAAATTATTTTGGTTAAATTTATCACATTAGCACAGTAGCTGTTAATTTTGCTTTTATTTATTGAACGTTTTATGTTCTTATTATTACTATTGGAATGGACGCTAAGACGCTTTAGACTTAGTTATAGTTTAGTTTGATTTGAAATGGAGTGCAAGACCCACCTTTATTTTTAAATATTTCATGCTAAAGCGATCGATTAGAAAGTAGTTTACATGGTAATATAATAGCATTGTGCTATAGCACAAATTTCTGAATTTTATAATATGAAAATAGTTTATTTGAACATATTTTCTACAAAATAAATAACGATCTTAGGTGCTATTGTTCATAGACTGTAATATTGTTTCACTTAGAAACGGAAATAGTCTACAGTAATTTCCACAGCAATGACCAATAAAAATCCTTGGTTTATTGAAAGGTCAAGGGTTATGCATACGAAATGCGGCAACCCCATAAGTAGGTCAAGAAAGTGTCATTTTTTGAACGCGAATATAACAAATACAAGATTGGGTAAATTTTGATTGGTCGGGAATTTATATTCATCTAAATCTAGAGAAATCCAGCTTTCCTTTGATACCACATTCGATAGGGTTGGGTGATTTCAAGTACATGAATGGAGTCAGTAAAAAGACTGTATTTCGTATCAAAATACGACTTTACACCCCTTATAGTGTTAATAAAATAATATTTTAAAATAATTTCTAATATATTATCATAAAATTTTTAATGTAATTTATATTAAAAAATTGCACTAGAAACCAAATATATAAAAAACTAGAAATACTTAAAAATGAAATTTTTTGCCAAATTTTGACCCGAACCTCCCCTTATAATAATATCCTTAACACATATTTTGCATCATTATTTCCTGCCTCAGGCGACAATGAAATTTTAATAAATTGAAATAAAATAGAAGAAATAGGTAACATAACTGTAGATGAGATAGGTATACATTCACTCCAAAAAAAAATTAAAAATAAACACAGCTAAGACTGGCCCAGATGAATTGCCTGCCAGGTTACTAAAAGAATTAAGCAATGAACTGTCCCCAATCCTTGTAGTTCTTGCTCAAGCCTCTCTAAACCAGGGTAAAGTGCCCTAGGATTGGAAATTTGCCAACGTAACGCCACTCTTTAAGAAAGGCGATAAATCAGATCCTGGTAATTACAGACATGTATCACTTACTAGTATCACCTGTAAATTACTAGAACACATAATATATAGTAGAATAGTTAACCACCTTGACAAATATAATGCCCTATACCCAGCTCAACATGGCTTTAGAAAAAAAAAAGATCATTTGAAACACAATTAATAGGTCTAATAGATGAACTATCAAAAGGCTTAGACTATAATGATCATATAGATACAATATTACTAGACTTCTCAAAAGCATTTGACAAAGTTCACCACCTTAGTTTACTTAAAAAACTTA
The DNA here is from genome assembly GCA_002072015.1 of Radix auricularia. Classification (NCBI taxonomy): domain Eukaryota; kingdom Metazoa; phylum Mollusca; class Gastropoda; family Lymnaeidae; genus Radix; species Radix auricularia. Next base: position 232,819 of record MUZC01001512.1, read on the forward strand.
AATACTTTGGAATCACAGGTCCCTTACATCACGTGATCCAAGACTTCCTATTGGTTAGGAGCAAACTGTAATAATTAATGGATCTAAATCTGCACTAAGGAGTTTCACAAGAAACTGTGCTAGGTCCCTTAATATTTGTAATTTATATAAATGACTTACACGACAATATCTCAACAGGAACAAAAGTTAGGTTATTTGCTGATGATTGTATAATCTATACAACAATTAAGTCAGAACAAGGTAGCAAAATTTTACATAAAGACTTAGATGAATTAATAAAATGGGTAACTAACTGGAGTATGTCCTTCCACCCAGAAAAGTGTCAACTGCTAAGAGTAACAAAGAAAAAGAAACAAATAAATTCAAAATATTTCATTAATGGAAAAGAACTAACCCAAACTAAAGATGCAAATACTTAGGAGTCATAATAAATGAGAAACTGTCATGGAATCCCCATTTCAATGAAGTTATTAAAAAATCAAACAAAACCTTAGGTTTTATAAAAAGAAACTTTTACAAATGTAATAAAGATATAAAACGAAAATGCTACCTCAACCTCGTGAGACCTACACTAGATTATGGTTCTTATGTATGGGACCCATCCACCAATGAAAATATTGATAAACTAGAAAAAATTCAAAAAAGAACTGCCAGGTTCATTACTGGAGAATATTCATAACTCACAAGAGTAACACCATTAGTTAAATCATTAAACCTTGAAACACTAGATGATAGAAGAACCAAGAGTAAATTAGTAATTATTAGGGCTGTTATCGATTAATTTAAAATTAATAGTTAACTTTTGAATAATTAATAGATAATTTTGATTAAAGCTAAAAATAAGATGTATGATGTAATAAAGCTTAAAATTTCAAGGGAAGTGACAAAAACAGGCAACTAAAATTTTTTGATTTAAATACAAGTAGTTCAATATAATGTTAATGAATTTAAATTTTGTTATTGTTAATTAAGTAAAAACAATGTTAAATTTTTATATTATTTTCCCTTTAAAACAGCTTATTTTAAAGTTAACATTTAAAAATTATTTTTTCATATGGAGAAGTTTGTACGTAAAAAAAAAGCAAACTATTATTAATTATTAGGGCTGTTATCGATTAATACAATTCTGAATACATAATTGTGATGAATTACCAAATTAATAGATAATTTTGATTAAAGCTGAAAATAAGATGTATTAAACTGAAAAGTTCATAAAATGCTCATACCAAAGTAAATTATACTTTAAAATCTCTTATTTTTAAATTGAGAAGTTTGTACGTAAAAAAACAACTGTTATTAATAATTAATTATTTATTAATAAATCGAAAAAATTGTTAAAAATATTTTCTTTAATTTTAATCACCATTTTATCGTTTAAAATAATTTTAATTGATAAAAAATTTACAGATTAATCGCGAAATTTATAATTTATTTCCGCAGCCCTATTAATTATTAATAATTATTTTATAATTAACTTGCCAACGTAGCCACACATCCCTTTGTAATAACTATTTTATCGTTAAATTTTTTACCGATTAATCGAAAAATTAATCATTAATTTCCGCAGCCCTAGTAATTATACATAAAGCAATTAATTCTAATTTAGAAATACAACACAAAGATAACTTAATACAACCCTCAGATAGACATAAGGATAAAAACACCTTTCTTATTCTGTATGATGTATGCAAGAACAAAAACATACAAGTTTTCTTCTTCCCGTCTGGAATTTGGGAGTGTAATGGGTTGCCTGAAGAAACCAGGAAAGACAACACTTTATCATTTAAAACTCTAATAAGAATACATGACTAAACACAAACCATAGATAAACGTAGGACGCAATAATCCTCTGTACAGAAGGAGCGTCTGCAACATATAACATACGATTAGAATATCACTATTAAAAATATTAAAAAGAAGAAAGTTTTGAACCTTTTATTGGAATACATTTAAACATATCACATTTCAGCCAGCTATATTTTAATAATACTAGCACAATACAATAACTGTGCTTTGCTACAGGGTAAGCATATTAAATATGTAACAGTGAATTGTTTTGCTCATTAGCCTCAGTCCATGTTAATTATTTTACGTCTATATATTTTCCATTAAAAAAATATATAGAGTTACCCCACATAGCGGGGACGGACGCGCTTTAACCCAATATATATTAGATATTTTTAAAATCGAGAGTTACCCAGCATGGGGGCTTCATACAGATGCGTTTATGTGCATTATATATAAGATTATGCACATAAGTATTTATTTGGTCTATATAGAAGTCCTGTTTACAGGAAATTTTGAGTACAAATGATGAATCCATTTATTTACGCTTTGTCAACCAAAGACATGTCGTACCTTGCAATTTTATGAGATTAATTCTACGCTTTTGAACATCAGTCCAAGAAGTAATTAATTTTTAATGAAGCTGTTGTGACAGGTGACTCCCAAAATAATTTTTTATCTGATGTAATTTATAAAAATGGAATTTTTTTTTTTTAATTCTATTAATTTAGTTCTGCCCCTCTTTTTTTCTAATAGCTACCAGTAATATTGGTGGGATAATTTATCTTTTATCGAATGACACATGGTCTTCTACATGTTAAACATTTAATTTGCGATTAATAACCACAGGCCTGCATATTTTCTTAACTTATTTGTGGTACTAAGTATTTATTTTTGTTATTAATTTCATTGTCTAATAATAATTGCTGGTGTCTGTCTCAACAACCTTTATATTTTTAAAAGTATTTTAAGGCTAACAGTGAAGTTTTGAAAGTATATTTGACCCTTACCTGTATGTTACTATGTTACTAAAAAAAATTGTATGTCAGAATTTTATTTTTCAAATTTTTTTTCAATTTTTCAGTGTTCGCAGTGTTATGCACAAACACTTACAAAAAGTAAATGAAGTCACATTTGACAAAATCTTCAATCAAAGGATAGGTGAGTTAGTTCATTGTCTTGTTGCAGTATTTTTAGTAAAAGTAAAAAAATATTTAGTCCGCAAAATAATTATCATTTTATCAAAATTGCCACTTAGCATTTAATGTGTTGGTTATATGATTTAAGTTTGTGATTGATTGTTGAGATTTCAGAAAGCTGAAAACCTTACACCCCATCCCCCCCCTCACCCTAGCCATATACATGGTTCTTGTTAAAATGAATAATATCAAGAATAGAGAATTTGAATGAGGATAGCTTTTAAATGAATCTTTGGGGGGTAATTCAAAATCCAAAAGCATTGGGGGGGGGGGGGGGAGTTTGTATTAATACAGTGTACTGATAAATATTTTTTTCTCAAGTGAATTTTATTCATCTTGCTTGGAGCTTCCTAATTCTTATCTTTCAAGTGAACAACTTTTAAAACAAAAATCTGAACTGAAAGTTAATCACTTTAAAACCCAAGTTTAAGGAAAGTAGATATTAACATGATTTAAACGACATAAAGTAATAAACCTTGGTATTTTTTTAACACAAGTCATTGCCCTGATTATATTGAACTGTAGTATAAACTATTTTTGAGATAGAGTGTTTCAGGGACTTTTTAAAACTCTTATTAATGGTGTTCCTCAAAATGTAAAAAAAAAAAAAATTAAAAAAATTAATAACTTGCTCATTTCAATTTGATTATTATTAGTTTAGCAGTCAGTTGTACTACATAGAAACAAGGAGGAAAGGGAAAAATTTTTTTTTTTATAATTCTTCAGTTCAAGAAAGCCTTGTATAGGACTAAGTCAGAGTTTATTTTACATGCATGTTGGTACACCTGGCTAGATAATCTTTCTAGTTTTTATAAAGCAGAAAGTATTCAATTATAACCTTCAATTGGTTTTTAGAGAAATTACACTTTATTTTACTTTTTGCTATTCAGAGTTGCTTCCATCTTCTTTATATAGATCACAAAAGGTTTTTATCATAAAAGTATTTCTGATAAAAAGCAATGTTCTCTTTAAGGTTCCTTGGTAAGTGTGCAAGTTCCACACCATCCATTTTTTTCCAAAATTGTACACCTCTAAATACAGATATTATGTTATCCTTATTTATCAAAATTTACAGCTCAGTGTCAGTCAGATAACTTCTTGGTTGTGAAGCTTAAAGGGAACATTGAACAAGAGCAATGTTTTGATAGATCAAATTTAGTCCTATCATATTGTTTTTGGTTGGCCAGCACTGTTCCAATCTTGATTTTGAAAAGTACTATTCCATAAAGTGATTACCTTGATTACCTTTTATGTCAGCTACTAACTTAATCTGTCATTAACTTTATTGAAAAAAAAATGTATTCAGAATTCATTACTTCAAAATATTTTAAATAGTGACAGCGAATTGGAGAGCCACATACACAAACTACCAGTTTGAACTTTTTATTTGTAGCTAAAGAACCTTAGTTAGGTATTGTGTACAACAAAAAGTATGTTTCATACATTTTTTTCTCTCTATTTATCATTTCAGGATTTTTATTATTCAAGGATTTTTGTGAAAATGTTTATGAAGAACCAGTCCCACAGTTGAAATTCTATGAAGAGGTAAGTGTCCTTTCTGGCTTTCTTGTATCAAAAAGTTCTTCTTGAGAATAATTCAGTTTGTACTGTTCTTACAAAATTAATAATGAAAATTGCAAATGTTATTGGTAAGCCAGAGCAATAACAAGTATTTGATTGTTCTTAAAAATCTGTAAGACAGTGGTTTATCTGAATTAGGTTAAAACAGATACAGTCCTAGATTCATTCTCATTGCCCCACCCCCTCCCCAAACCAATCACATCTTTTCCCACCAATATGATGATTTGATTCCTCCACTCATGTTGCAGCTGTCCATCTCTGTTTTCTGTGTTCTTTCCCCCCCCCCCCTCATATATGGGGTTTCTTTCAATAACTTTTTCTGTGTTTGCTTTCCTCTGTTATATGTAATGCTTCTTTCATTCTTTTCTCTGTAAATGGTTTTCTTCTCTCTCTTGTCTGTTATCTGATTGGTGATTCTCTCTCTCTTGTCTGTGATTCTCTCTCTCTTGTCTGTAGTCTGTTATTCTCTCTTTCTATTGTCTGTGATCTGTTATTCTCTCTCTCTCTCTCTTGTCTGTGATCTGAATCTGTTGTTCTATCTCTTGTCTGTGATCTGTTATTCTCTCTCTCTCTCTTGTCTGTGATCTGTTATTCTCTCTCTCTCTCTCTTGTCTGTGATATGTTATTCTCTCTCTCTCTTGTCTGTGATCTGTTATTCTCCCTCTCTCTTGTCTGTGATCTGAATCTGTTGTTCTCTCTCTTGTCTGTGATCTGAATCTGTTGTTTTCTCTCTTGTCTGTGATCTGAATCTGTTGTTCTCTCTCCAGTATGTGATCTGTTATATTCTCTCTCTCTCTCTCTCTCTCTCTCTCTCTCTCTCGTCTATTGTCTCCCTCTTGGCTGTGATCTGTTACTCTCTCTCTCTCTCTTGTCTGTGATCTGTATCTGTTGTTCTCTCTCTTGTCTGTGATCTGTTATATTCTCTCTCTCTCTCTCTTGTCTATTTTCTCTCTCTTGTCTGTGATCTGTTTTCTCCTCAGTTTCATCAATACCTGTCCTGTCCAGTGATGAAATTAAAATTCAACGTTTAATGTCATTGTGCCCTGACTAGCAGCTAGGATGTTTTTTGTTTTAATTTACTGATGTGAAATGTGTAATTTTTGCTATTAGATTCTGATAAGTCATATTATGGATTCTTTCTAAAATTTATCAATGCTGTGTAGAGGAATCCAGAAGAGAGGTGTTAAGAAATCCTGTTCTGTTAATAGTTGAATTGTCCACCAATAGTATCTGGCGTTTGTCTGTTGGGGTATTTTTATTAAATTTGGGTTGTGTAAATTTTTATTTCTATTTTTGGTGGTTAGATTTTGTGTGTAATACTTTCATGAAGCATTCTCACATTTAATATGGGAAGTTGCAGTAAATTTTATAGGGTAATTTTTTTTTCCTAAATTGTTTTTTTTAAACACTAACATATCTCATTAAAACAATTTAACATGTCTCAGTATCAAGCACAAGTCTGTTAGATAGTGGTGCAAATTATATCTGTCCTCTAACTTGGGATAATTGTTATGACCCTTAAATTGAATGTCACCGGCTCTCAAACGTTATATATGCATTCAGTGGATCAATGAAATAGACTAGCTTCGGTGTATGACTTTGGGCTCACCCACTAACTTTGACTTTGATCGAGTAACATCTCTGACAGCACCGAGAGAGCTCTTTGTGGGTTGGCCTCTCACAACTCAGCACTGTAGCGTGTACGTAATTTACGATGTGTTGAGCACGTTTCATCATGTCCACTCATACATTTCCTGGTGTGACTATATCTTAGCGGCACATGCTGTGCTATCGTTTCAACAAGATCTTTCTACATGTCATTAAGGTTTAGGAATCTCGACTCATTGTTTCCTTCCTTGTACAAGTTTTGAAAAACTGTATATGAACAGGAGCAATGACAGCTGAATTGTTGGTTTCATGCTTAACTTATCAGATTCTCGTTTAGCATTCAGTCTTAACTGTGCTCGCCTCCACCTGAATGGAACTGCACACACACACACACACACACTTCTTTACCGACTTTTTAAATTAACTCAACTTTTAAAGCGATGTGGATAATGTGTTGACATGTATTTGAAAGTTAGTCTTGTCCAACTATTTTAAAGTAATGTAAGTTCGTATAAAGTAGTCTGGCAGAGCAGGGCAAACAATGCGTCTGTTGTGGCCAGCCTTCTTAATCCTACTCACCTCACCCTCCTCCCACCCCTTCTCCCCTTGGTTTAATAGAAACTAATTCAAAATAAGGTAAGCAAGAGTAATGACAATAACGTGGGTTAAATTTAGATACTTTTAATGCTGACCTAGTCGAGATAGAAGTCAGATATGAACAAGACCAGTGTAGTTCTCAACCTTTCTGTAGGATGGTTATGTAGTTTGCTATGCCTAACCAGTCTTTTAATAAACTTGACGCACAATGTTCGATTGTGGAGCGGCAATACTTGTACTGCCAACTATCAATGCCTATTATGTCTACAGCTTCGTTAATTGTGTACTCATATGTTATAAACTGTGTTCATATTTTGTTTTGTTCATTTTTGTTGAGAATCTGACACAGTAAAAAAAAGCACACGATTTGGTCTGGGATTATCACTGTCTTTATCCTTAACAGGACAGCGTTCTTAAAGACCGTTGTCAATAATGATCGCCGAAATCATTTTTGAGCGTTTGTCCTGTGTGTATGAGCATGACGACACACTTTTGAAGTGAAACTTCAAGTGCGCCCCTCTATTTCTATCTGGTAGTATCCGATTGGTGTCAGCAACCCACGCGTCTATCTATCATTTCAACTTTTCCAACTGTGGTGAGTTCAGCTCGTTAATCATCGTTCCAGCAATAGAGCGTCGCTTTATGTCATCTTCCAGCAGTAGAGGGTCGCTTTATGTCCCCCTTCCAGTAGTAGAGCGTCGCTTTATGTCACCTTTCCAGGTGTAGAGCGTCGCTTTATGTCGCCTTTCCAGGTGTAGAGCGTCGCTTTATGTCCCCCTTCCAGCAGTAGAGCGTCGCTTTATGTCCCTCTTCCAGCAGTAGAGCGTCGCTTTATGTCATCTTCCAGCAGTAGAGCGTCGCTTTATGTCACCTTCCAGCAGTAGAGCGACGCTTTATGTCATCTTCCAGCAGTAGAGCGTCGCTTTATGTCATCTTCCAGCAGTAGAGCGTCGCTTTATGTCCCCTTCCAGCAGTAGAGTGACGCTT
>MUZC01001512.1:247877-275242 GCA_002072015.1 Radix auricularia
ACTGTTCAAATTACTTATGATGTAGCCTCAGTGGTTATTTACTGTTCAAATTACTTTCGATGTAGCCTCAGTTGTTATTCACTGTTCAAATTACTTATGATGTAGCCTCAGTGGTTATTCACTGTTCAAATTACTTATGATGTAGCTTCAGTATTTATTCACTGTTCAAATTACTTATGATGTAGCCTCAGTGGTTATTCACTGTTCAAATTATTTATGATGTAGCCTCAGTGGTTATTCACTGTTCAAATTACTTAACATGTAGCCTCGGTTGTTATTTTACCGTTCAAATTACTTATGATGTAGCCTCAGTGGTTATTCAAAATTACTTATGATGTAGTCTCAGTGGTTATTCACTGTTCAAATTACTTATGATGTAGCCTCAGTGGTTATTCAAAATTACTTATGATGTTGTCTCAGTGGTTATTCACTGTTCAACTAACTTATGATTTAGCTTCATTGTTTATTTACTGTTCAAATTGTGATGATTGTTTAAAAGTATACACATGTTTTTTTTTACATTTCTAATCCATTCCCATCCTATAGCATTAATGATGTTTTGAAGATCATTTGGGTAATTAGGGATTTGTATGAATTCAAGAGCTAGCGGGAAATAGAATCGAGTTACATTAAGTATAAAAGATTTGATGCAAAGGTAAAACTATGACGAATACTCGTGAGATGAGCTATGCCTTAATGAAATAGGACGATCAAAATTTTCCGAACTATTGAGTTGCTAAAACTAAGTCAACAAACGGATTTGTTACACCACAGCCTGCTAGCAAATTTTATATGTCTAAACGTGCGGCCAACACTTGATTTAAATATAATTTCTTTGATTATTTTTACGCTATTCTATTTCTTCAACGCGGTAAAGCGTTTATCAAAAATACTCTTATTCAAAATTAATTATGTCATGTGCTTTCTCTGTCCGCCCTCTCCATGCAACTGTAACTGTCCCCTCTAGACCTTTTTAAGTTCTTTGAGGGAATGGTATTAAGCTGAATTACTATTACGACATATTCGACAATAGCTTAATTTTCTGCAAGCCAGAATAACAAATTAAATTAAAAAAAAAAATTAAGTGTGATTGTAATATCAAAAATCTCGATGACTCGGCTGTATAATTATGAACTTTCTGAATAGGTGGATTATATTTAATTTCCAAGCCTACTACTCGGAAGTGGCCCTGACCGCTACTGCCAATACTTGTCAACTGAATAAATGAAGCAGAAAATGAAAGGTATTTGTGGTCACGTGTAAACATAGCTTACAAAGACTCGCATATATTATGGAGTAAAAGGCCAAGGTAAAATGTTATTGAGACGAGCGACTAAGCAGGGAGCATCGTTGTTGGGGCACTGAATTATGCCTAGTATTGATTATTGGCCAAGTGGGATCGAGTAGGGTCTGGCCAAACTGTCTCAGTCTCAAGACTCGATGTGTGGGTATTTGATGATTTCTAATGGTATTTGTTACTACAAGGCACTGTCGTATGCAGCCTTGAACTAATCTGCTGCTTCTAAGTTCTCAAAATGTGGGGGAACTGCGCTGTCAGTTCTGTTAGTAAGGAACCGCTTAAAATTTTGGGAACTACTGTTTGTAAGTTGCTTGTCCCTTTCCAAACACGCACACTTCATGATTGTAGTTTTTTGCCCATCATTAAGTTGACACGTAAGTGCTTTCTCCAGTTAGCTAAATAGAAAATCCCCCCCCTCCTCCCGAATCATACACTTAATAGAAAGAAACAATGGCGGCTAGAAGGAAACCCCTAACAATAGCGGCGACTTCCCATGTTGACAAAACATAGAATAAAAGAAATAACTCATTTTTATCTAAATAAAAAATCATAATTAGTTTTCTCCCTCTCCATCGTAGGTCTTGGCACAAGTTTTTAAAGAACGTTAATTTTTATTTATGTTAAATTGTCATTTCAATACCAATAGCGAAAACTTTCGTTAAAAAATGACACTGAAGGCGTTTGATGTATTAAAAAGTAATCTAAATTTGCGCTTATACAAAATAAGTGCAGATAACTGCGCCTTACAGATTGATTGACTCTTAACTTTTGCTACATAATAGGATACGGGAATTAGTGACATCTTGAAAATTTACGTTCAGTTGCTTATAGCAGAGTGCCAACACTCCAATGAAACCCGGAAATGGGGGTTTGACTTGGCTGATTTAAGGAAGTAATATTTTGTCGCGTGCCGGCTGATGAGGCTCTGCGTGTCGACTTTGGTACGCGTGCCATAGGTGCGACATCACTGCCATGGAATATCGAAGATCGCTAGGAATAACTTACTGATCCATCATTTCCCAAATTATAAATAATTCAGCATGTATGCAGTCAGTACTCATGACATGTAGAAATAAAAGGATACATAAGTCATTCTTTTCAAATGCGTCTTATTTATTTTAACATTGCTATAACTCGACAAAATGGAGTGCCAACACCTCAAAATTGTGTGATAATGAAATGACCATACGTTAACCCCGTGGACTTAACTCCCCTACCGAATGCCATATGTCATCTCACATTTTCGTATATCGTCTTAATTCGTCCCTGCCTATTGCCAAAGTCCGGTCATCTCACATTTTCGTATATCGTCTTAATTCGTCCCTGCCTATTGCCCAAGTCCGGTCATCTCATATTTCCGTATATCGTCTTAATTCGTCCCTGCCTATTGCCAAAGTCTCTACCCAATACTTTTCTCGGATTTTCCCGCATGACAATGCCTTCCCATAATGACAAGATGACTACTAAAAGAGCCTCTAAGGCACTAAGCCCACTTTTCCCTCCATTCCCACACCACTCGAAAGAACTCACCCTAACAATATTTCAGCTAAGTTATTCTCTGACTGATTAGTTCAAATCCATTATGTTTTCACTGCCTTTCATTTTGTGAAAAAAAGGTGTTTGGAAACACACACAAAAAAAGATAATTAGTGAAAGAGTTTGACGTAAGCTGTACAGACAGCTTGAAGCCTTCCTGTCACGCCAAGCTTAGTGCGTAACATTTTAGAAAATGCAGCCTGGGTGGGGACGGTACGACGACCGAATGCAAACATCGATAACCTCCCCTTAAGACATCGACCCGGCCAGACTCATCTGTTGGATTAGATGTGTGTACCCGGGACGGCCATCTTTCGGGGGGTGGCCTTTTCAGATGTAAAATCACAGTAGTTCCGGTCTGGAACATTTCTGATTTTTTAAAAAAAAATATTTTTTTTTAATAAAAAGGAAGACATCACTCAGGTATGGCATATATTGATGAACGAACCCGGTCTGACTTTAAGTAGCGGAGTATCCAGCAACTCTTTGTTTCACTTCAATATAACACATTGCTGACGTATAAACTGGGTGGTCACATCCCCAGGGATGCGCTATATGAACTGGGCGCTGGTTGGTCTTGGGGCTCAATCCTAAGACTATCCATTAGGATTAGTTTGATTTGATGTGACCGCCGTCGAGCCGTTGTATTGTAAGATGAGATCACGTACCGCATGGGTTGGACGTGACCCTACACTGGTGGAACAGTCCAAACTTTAACTCCTCCCTCAATCTGGAATAACCTTGTGTTGTGTAAATCACATCCAAGATGAAGTTGGTTTCTTATCGTAGAGCTTTGTTCTTCCTATGAGGTTCATACTGAACTCTGCGTTAACATTCTCGTACCGGAGACATGCCAGCTGTTCCCTGTGAGATATTAAATTTAAATTATGTATAGACGCTTGCCATTCAAATAAAGTTACTATCCTTGATAGGAACATCTCTCCCGTAACCTGTCGGGTTTAAGTATATTGTGTGGCTGTTTCCCGTGTTGATTGCATGTTGTAGAGCAGGGGGATCAATTTTCGCTTTCTACTTCTCACACTCTTAAATAAACAAAATGTGTCCCCGAAATTTCATCAATCGAGTGCATGTACACCCTCATGGACTTTACATTCATATTTATTGATTTTAATAAGTTCAATAATTTATGATCAGAGATTGTCGCTATGAGACGAGATTTTAAACAGCACTGAAATATCTATCTGGGTAGCTGCCAACGAGATAATAAATTTGAGAAACTTCAACTCGTCTCAATATATCAAATGCGAAAAAAGATCATAAATATAAAACGCTATAAAACGTAAAATATCTACTATTTTGAGGGGTGAGTTTTCTCTAAAATAATCAATATTTTAGAAACTTTAAAACATTTGTTAAATTTCAAAGAAGCAACAATTATTTGTAGAATTTCCAATGCACCAAACAACATTATTTGATAAACAGAACTGACGCCTTAGTTGTTACCAACCCAAACTTTCGTAACGACCAACTCAGCCGACAAACAAAATCAAAGGTCTAAAAGGTTTAATGGAAACAGGTGTTTATTTTAATTAGCTGGAAATTTGCTGTGTTTAATTAAGCAGTGTTTTTAATACTTTAACTAAGACATATACATAGAAATAATTTCTAATATATAAATTTAATACTTAGCGTTATCTCATGATGATATATAGTGACCCGGTGGAGGGGGTTAGCGACGCTAACTGTTAGCGACCCTTATTTTTTTTTATTTCTCTCTTTCTCTGGTTTCGCCATTGAGTTGTATATTTGATATTGATGTGCTCAATGGCGCTATCATTCTGATATCCGCGCGCAGTCACCGAATACCTGTTGTTGTCAAACTCTTATCAGACTTACAATTCTGGGATTAGGGAGACCAATCCTTAAACAAAGGGTTTTGATTGGCAACCCAATTCTCCCTCTCTCCTCCCCCTCCTCTATCACACACACACACACACACACAATGGTCAGGTACATTGTGAGTCTGATACTAGTGTTTACATTGTTAAGACACCTAGACACATGTCCTAGGCATGTTTTAAGCCATCTATTTTACACAAAGCATTATGCCTTAGTGGCCGCAGACAATAAAGCCAGTACAGTCCTAATATAACCCTAAGCACTAACGTAGTAGACTAAGCTGTTGTTTCGAAAGTGAAGCTTAGGGATACTAAGATTACATTTCCAAATAGCGCCAGCCTGCAACCGTTGGCACCATCAACGATGATGTACTGGTACTGGTAAGTGAACGTTACTAAGTGCCACCATCTATATTATTGTAAAAACGTATGACTTACTTGCTATCAACAAGGTTAGCATACATCCAAGCTGTTGCTACTTGAAGTACATAACCGTCGAGTGATATAGCAAATGTCGATCGTTTAAAATGTAATATTCCATTCATATGCTGTAACTGGTTGAATGGAGGTGAATGCTGTTTGGTAATGAGATTGATTCTTGCAATAACTACTAACTAAATTACACAATTTCGTGTCAAATTTTTCAATGTAGTGTTAGTTATTTGAAGAATCAATCTCATTTTATAATGCCTACTGTTACTAAACGGTCATTGTTTGTGTCAAATTTTGTAATGTAGTTATTGGTTATTGCAAGAATAAATCTCATTTTATAATGTCTACTGCTACTAAACGGTCATTGTTTGTGTCAAATTTTGTAATGTAGTTATTAGTTATTGCAAGAATAAATATCATTTTATAATGTCTACTGTTCCTAAACGGTCAGTGTTTAAAAAATTCAAAAATAAATGTAAATGTCTTGTAAGTGAACGCAAACAGAAGATATAGCGACGGGAACTCAACTCACTAAAATTTACTAATATAATAATGAAGATTTAAAGCAGCTCATCACGGTTGGCTTCATGCAGTCCTCGTGAGTACATATTTGACTTTGTGAGTGCCACATTGGACTGTTTGAGTACCGCATTGGAGTTTGTGAGTACCACATTGGACTGTGTGAGTACCACATTGGACTGTGTGTACCACATGGGACTGTGTGAGTACCACATTGGTCTGTATGTACCACATGGGACTGTGTGAGTACCTCATTGGACTGTGTGAGCACCACATTGGAATGTGAGTACCACATTGGACTGAGTGAGTACCCCATTGGACTGTGAGTACCACATTGGAATGTGAGTACCCCATTGGACTGTGAGTACTACATTGGACTGTGAGTACCACATTGGACTGAGTGAGTACCCCATTGGACTGTGAGTACCACATTGGACTGTGAGTACCACATTGGACTGAGTGAGTACCCCATTGGACTGTGAGTACCACATTGGAATGTGAGTACCCCATTGGACTGTGAGTACCACATTGGAATGTGAGTACCCCATTGGACTGTGAGTACCACATTGGACTGAGTGAGTACTACATTGGAATGTGTGAGTACCACATTGGAATGTGTGAGTACCACATTGGGATGTGTGAGTACCACTTTGGACTATTGATGGCTTGTGACCAGATGTTCTTAGTGCATGTTCAAACGTCTTGTTACCGCCACCAGTTTATCTAATGCAGTGGTTCTCAACCTATGGTCCGCGGGGATGTATCTCGTGGTCCGCGAGCTAAGGATGAAATTTAATTTTTAAAAATAAAAAACACGAAAAGGCATACATTATGTCACTTAAAAAATATATTGCTTAATTTCTATCACTCGATGTTGATAGCATAAGGACGAAAACAAAATGTTTTGAATCTTAGCTTACTATTAGCTATAACGGAAATCACATGGTGTCATACTAGATTCTAGTAGACTGTAGTTGTTATAGTGACATTCAAAGGTAATTCTTCGAAACATTTTGAGTAAATTAGCTTTAAATTGATATTATAATTATTAAAGTAATAAATTAATTACATTGATTGAACACATGGATACATTTCTAAAAAAGAGAGCAACCAAACAAGGACAATAATGAATGCTCGGACCCATCCTCACTACCTATGTGTGAATCAAATGCAGTTCACGAGATTAAAAAAAAAAAAACTATTAGCCATACGACGGTATGATGAAGAATATTTGCGCTTTAGGTTTATATCCGTCATTGTAAATGATCAGCCCAAAATCAGAGTGTGTAATATACCCGCTCATGGGTTGCTGTACTGGCTTACTGCAAGTGCTGACTAAATTTAATTAGTCTCTGCAAGGAAAACAGACACATTTAATTACTATAGGTGACAAGGTGTCTCCTTTTACGAAAAAGTTTGATCTGTTTAAAACATGATTATTTAAGGGTAACTTTGATATGATTGATGACTTGACGAAATTACCGATAAACCAGAAAATGTCGAGAAAAAAAACGTTAGAACAGTGCTCTTCCAGTCTTTATGCTGTGACACAAACGTTTAAACCATCTATAAGTCACACTCACATATATAAATGCAATAAGTAGTAGATCTAGCACAAAGTATGTTACCACAACTTATCGCACAAAAATAGCGTTTTACTTTAGCTTTATGCAAGTTCGGAAAATTAAAGCTTTTTGATACTCATTGAGGGATTGAAAACAATGTTTTCCTATTGCTATTTTTTTAAATTAAAAAAAAAAAGTTTTTTCTGGGTAGTATACGTTTGATTATTGGTGACACCTAGTTGGTGTGAAGTAGCTTTTGTAGTTTCCCCTTAAATTAACAGCAGTTGGATCTTACATTGTATCAATCTTTCTTTTTTTAAAAAATAATAAAAAGTCCCCATTACAGTCCGCCTCATGTGGCACAAAGGGCAAACAATCGATGGCGTCGGATGCTACTCTGCTGTCGAGTAGAGGGACATTTTTATTTAGAATTGAAAACATCTATGTCATGTGTACTAAAATACTGAGTTATTAAATGGATTTTGTGTTAAAAAAATATATTGCTTTTTTCTGCAAGTCTCAAGAGCATGAAAAAATTACAGACTCATCAGATTAACGACGTTTCAAGTAGTCGGGTTTCGGAAAAGTTATCTATTTTGTTTATATACTCTTGGATCTTTATTTTTATTTATTATTATTATTATTATTATTATTTGTTATACATTTGGCATTTAGAAAATTGCATATATCATGAAAAAGCTGTAACACATGAGTTAAACACACCATGACGTTGTTTCTTGTTTTTCTCAGCTCGCAGTATGGCATATTACGTTTGTTATCATGCGTTGCAGTGCTAATTTTATGGGGGACACACAGAGAAACCCCCAGTAGTTAATCGCGTGTAACGTAATTAGTTGTTTTTTTTTTCACACATCATTGTAGAGAAAAATAATTACGTTCTGGGTCAAAAACTTACTGGCCTAAGAAATGTTGCGCATTGTTACTGTTGAAGGTTCAAACTTTCACATTTTACGGACACGTTAGTGAGTAGTGGCATTTCAAAGTGCGCAGTCATTATTCAGCGTACGGATACATTCATTCTGCGTGTAGTGGCATTTTAAGTACGCCGAGAACAAATATGGGAATTTGAAACCAACTTGACGTATGTAGGGCTGATGACAAATGGAGTACATTGTTGATATTGATTTCTTCAACTGGATAGCACTGAATGGTGGAGTTAATGTGGCAACACAACAGGCGTGATCCTGGGCCTCTATGTGAGTGTAAATATCGGGTGGGTCTGAGGGATTGAATCAATCAGTTCCCACATTGCACAAACTGCTGCTGGCGCTGTGATCTGTCGTCTCTGGCCACGGCGCTAGATTTTTTGTGTGGGGACTCCTTGTAAATAACGGGAATGGCGGGTTTTCAGCGTTGATCAACTTACAAGAGTAAAGTTTATCAAAGACCCTTTCTCCGTACCTCTACAGAGGCTTTGGAGTTGTGACGTTTCTGTCCACTTAGGGGACATCTATTACACATTTGATATTAAGGGCGTCAAGCTGTTCTAGCATTATTCTTCCTTCTTACCAGCGCACTTCCTTACCAATCCACATTATGATGACTTTCACAATTGTTTTCATTTCAACTATTAATATCTTTCTTGAAATATTTCAAACAAAACTACTAACTGAAAAGACTAATCATTTAGAAAAGTCTTTGCTCACAGAATCTCTAGTAAATTCCTGGTGTGACGCAATTCCACATCGTGTATCTGTTCTGTTTTAGTACATAACATTGTGTGTTTTTAGACTGTACGCTTGAAAGGCTTAAAATGCTGTTTAAAAATAAATTATTTATGTAGAAGTGAGTAATCGAATCAAGTGATACCATCAGTAGACGACTCGGCAGCTTAAAAGTTTCACCAATATTGGGAATCATCTATATATATATATATATAATTCTCGTCATGGTCCAACCATGCCGGACACCAAGCAATTAGCAAGTAGCTGTCTCACATTGCCAGTCAATGCTGTCTCACACTGCCAGTCGATGCTGTCTCACACTGCCAGTCAATGCTGTCTCACTTTGCCAGTCAATGCTGTCTCACATTGCCAGTCAATGCTGTCTCACATTGCCAGTCAATGCTATCTCACACTGCCAGTCAATGATATCTCACATTGCCAGTCAATGCTATCTCACACTGCCAGTCAATGATATCTCACATTGCCAGTCAGTGGTGTCTCCCACTGCCGGTCAATGCTGTCTCCCACTGCCGGTCAATGCTGTCTCACACTGCCAGTCAATGATGTCTAACATTGCCAGTCAATGCTGTCTCACATTGCCAATCGATGCTGTCTCACACTGCCAGTCGATGCTGTCTCACACTGCCAGTCGATGCTGTCTCACATTGCCAGTCAATGCTGTCTCACATTGCCAGTCCATGCTGTCTCACATTGCCAGTCAATGCTGTCTCACACTGCCAGTCAATGATATCTCACATTGCCAGTCAATGCTGTCTCACATTGCCAGTCAATGCTGTCTGACACTGCCAGTCAATGCTGTCTCACATTGCCAGTCAATGCTATCTCACACTGCCAGTCAATGATATCTCACATTGCCAGTCAATGCTGTCTCACACTGCCAGTCAATGCTGTCTCACATGGCCAGTCAATGCTGTCTCACACTGCCAGTCAATACTGTCTCACACTGCCAGTCCATGCTATCTCACATTGCCAGTCAATGCTGTCTCACATTGCCAGTCAATGCTGTCTCACACTGCCAGTCAATGCTGTCTCACATTGCCAGTCAATGATATCTCACATTGCCAGTCAATGCTGTCTCCCACTGCCGGTCAATGCTGTCTCACACTGCCAGTCAATGCTGTCTCACTTAGTTGCGGTAACCAGTAACCACACATCGCTTCCCCATGCGCCCACCGAAATACCGGTTTCTGTTTATGACCCAACTACAGAGATGTAAACTTGTAGCTAACTTGACACTCGGTTTTTGATGTAAATGAATGATAACCTTATAAGTTCTCCACACTACTGATTAGGTAGATTAATTTTAATCTATTTTATGTTTGTTTTTTTATTTAGTTATATGATTTGTTAAAAACTTCTTTAAAAAAAAGATGATGTGAAGTGGAAGTTGTTATTGTCATTAAAAAAATACCAAAATAATAATAATTAAAAAAAAAAATAATAATAAAATAACAATAAATAAATCATGATTTAAATGAAATTTTAAAGTGAAAGAAGCTTTTAAATTGTTAAATTTTATTTGTTTTATTTAACAATGGTCACACCCGTAACATACATGCCCAACATATTTTAACATTTGTTTAAAAAAATTAACCCCAGTTTAAAAACGTGAATTTATCATGTAGTGAACGAACCAAGACCTCTTGAAGTCCAGTTAGTTGTTAACCACAACTGCACTAAGTGTTGGCCCTCAAATCAAAACACAAATCACTAAAATAGGAACCACTCCCTTTGTAATATATAATAAATATGCGATTATATGGCTGAAACATTTTTTAGGTTGAAGTTATATACTTATCCAGCCCCCTACCAGTGATAATAAGATCCTATCTCCACGCTTATCTTTCACGCTTTTTCTCTTTATTGTCTCAAAAATCCGGATAATTTTTGTATTCCCATAATGTTCCCATTATTGACTAACGTTCTTAAATGAAAATGTCCTAAATCATCAGTCTATATATATAATTCTCCTCATGGTTAAACCATGCCGGACACCAAGCAGTCTAACACCAGCGACCAATCAGCTGGCAAGAAAATGTAGTGCAGAGAATGGGGGGGGGGGTCATCGAGACCAGCAATGAGTTCAATTGAGGTCAATTACTTCGTTCTTTCAGAACAACAGAACAGCATGCATTCCGTAGTGTAGTGGTTATTACATTCGCCTACCACGCGGAAGGTCATAGGTTCAAGCCCAGCTGAGACATTACCTTTTTAATTTTTAAAAATGTTTGTGTTTGTGCCCGTTTATTTCCCACTTTCTTTTCAAACATGACTTCGCAACACGGCTGAAAACTTTGTTTCTTGACATTGGCATAATAACTTCGTGCTCTCCGTTGTGCTCAGTGACAGAAAAGTAGTCACACACTCTCCTCAACAATTACTTTCATAAAATGAATACTTTAGGCGCACTACCTCGTTCTCCAGGCATGTGCAACTGTGTGTACCCGCAGCAGTGTGTACCTCATCGCTCCTGTGTTCACAGTCGCTTTGGTATCTCCTACAGTCGTCTGAGCCACGTTGCCTCTATATTGTTCTCTTCGATGCCAGCTGATTTGTTTTGCTAACAGGGCTTAACATTTAAAAGATATGTCTGTATTTTCCAAAACCTGTTTTCAGTCATGGGCAATTGTATGTTGCTCTCTCCAGAGTTCCTTCTTTTCATTCACTCACAGTCGTTTGCCCAAACCCATCCCATTTGGACAACTGTGTTTTTCAGGAGGTCTTCACCCGTCATTCAATCATTAGCTGCGTATGCTACGATGCGGGTCGGCTAGTATTTATTAGTTTCACCTAAAAGGGTTCAAGATCTTTACTAACGTTCTCACCTAAAAGTCATATGTATTTGCTAACGCTCTCACCTTAAAGTTTCCTAGATATTTGCTAACGTTCTCATCTAAATGTGTCTTAGATATTTGCTAACGTTCTCATCTAAAACTGTCTTAGACATTTACTAACGTTCTTCTTACCTAAAAATCTGGTAGATGTTAGCTAACTTTCTCCCACTATGCATAAGGCGTCTTTTCAATCTCATACATATGTAATATCTTCTCTCAAATAGGGTTTATACTCTGTGATGTTCACATCATTTTCTAACATTTTTGTTAACTAGGACTGAAAACTTATTTTTGCATATTAAGGACTGCGATATGTTATGTTCACATGTGCACACTTGTCCGTTTGTCGTGCAATGATAACCAAATGAGTATTCGTTCTCACTAAGAAGTCATTGCAATATTTTGACTCCACTCCACCGCAGTAAATACGCTCTGTGTACTTTTTTTTAGCGCATTTTCGAGATGTCGAAATCGCTATTGCACCCGTTTTGTCCGTCCGTCCGTCATCACCCTTGATCACAGCATCCATAAGTCCTAGACCCATGATGTATAAATGTTTTTTGTATGCCCTGACCTGCCATTTGTGCATCAACACTCAGTTACTCGATCCGTTAAAAAACCCCGTTAAAACTACCAAAAAATATTTCGAATCGAGAGGTAACACTAGCGCAGGGAACGGCCGCCATTGCCGGAAGTCGAATGCATAATCCTTCAAGCATTGAAGAGTGGTGCGAAAGGGTGCAAAAGAATTAGTTGTTTTTTTTAGTTGACGTCATTAGAATATGTGTAAAAGTTTAGAGAGTTTTACGTCATCATTTGTGGTGACTTGTAGTTGGATTAAAGAGAAAATATTTTTTTTTAAATGTAAAGAAATGACTTTTAAATAAAAAAAATGTCAGGTATATTCATTACACAAGAAAATTCATAAAAATATGTCTAAAATCTAAACACAATTACTGATAACTACATAATTCTGATATCTAACATAAGTACTGATACATAATACGAAAATGCGCTAACACGTCCTGAATTCCAATAGGTACCAGGCTTAACATGATTTTTTTAAAGAACTTGGCACGTGTCATAATTTCTTATTATCTAAAAATCACAATGTTTGTACTTGGTCTAATGATTTATCAATGTATCGCTTTCTCCATCCTTAACGTGAAGAGAGGCATGACGCCCGCCCTAGCTCGTCTATCATTCATAGTTGTTAGCACGTTTAGCTCCCAGATCGAACTGGAAATCATCTAACCCACTTGTCGACTATTTTCGTATCTCCGCTAACCTCCCACACACTTGACGTGTGCTACAAGAGAAAATGTAACAGGTAGTCTAGCAGCGGAAGCCTATTTAGCAATGGTTGCTTTCATTACCATAAAGTAGCAAGGTTACATTTTAACGCCTGTTATTAATTTCAGGCGTCTCCTTCATCGCACCTCCAATCTATACACCTCGAATGACAGCTCGGAAATCGAAAGGTCAAACTGAAGTAACAACTTTAATGTCTAAAATGATTAGCAGAAAGGGGACGCTAGTTTCCTTGTGAGTTCACAAAACCCCGTACCATACTGAGATATCAAATAATGTCTTCTACGTTTTGGTGTCCCAATCCAATCTTAGCTAGTTGAGGACATGCATGCTGCTTGGAAAAAATGTTTTATAACGCAGCTCAAAATGCTGAAAATTTTTATGAATGGAAAATAATAACTCGATGTGCTTTTTTTGGGATGCAACAAGTTTCTTTACACCTACAATACCAAATTTCTTTTGTCCTTAATAACTCAATTTCTATTGTCCTAAAATGCCACGTTTCCTTTGCCGCACATTGGTATGGCAACCCCTATTGAGAACCACAAACAGCAAGGCGCCCAGACACAGCACCTGTACGCGATATTTTGTTTTGATTTACCTGAACTTTGACTCGGCCAACTTTGCGTGGTTTCAACAGCGGTGCTGGGATTGTTTCTTTGTAAGCTACCTATTTATGATATTAGCGTATATCTCATAGCCTTTTAATAAGTCTGTTGATGATATATGTTCTTTGCGGGCTTAAACTCTGAATTATTGTTAAATGGATTCGATAAGCTTGAATTGTATGGCTTTAATTGTACTTTACTATTTGGTTTCCACATTCAATCGTGGCTTGATGTCAATTAAAATATTCTTTATAGCTGAATGAAGTGTTAATTCGCTGTGCGGTCTTCCTTAAGGTGTACTCAACGACGACAGTGGTAACCGTAACACTCGTGTTTGCTACTGTTGTTTAAGAGTTGTCAAGTATTGAACAATCTTACAATCACCTATACTGTTCAGTTGTTGTTTAAGAGTTGTCAAGTATTTATGCATCTTAACAATCTACCATACAAGTAAAATACAGTAGTTTTCAACCCTTTTTTCCGATGTAATTTCCTAGAGATATTAATTGAAGTGACTCAATGCGTTTCTATTATTCCAAATTGACATAATGATCATTTTCCTTTACTTAAATAGGTATGCGCGAACGAAACATGAAATATTGGTGTAACTCCCAGAAAACCCGATGTTACATATTACTATTGTTACCCGTTCGTATCAGTTTCCAGTTAGGACAATGAAATCTATCGCCACGTTGCTAAAGCCCGAAACGCTCATTAGGATTTTAAGAAAACCTGTTTAACTTTTTTTTTTTTTTTTTTTTACTATAAATCCTTTATATATGAGACATAATTAAAAAGTATGCACAATATAATACGTGACAGATTTAGCCTAACATTTACAGATCGGGAAAATATGAAAGTATGTTCAATGTAATACGCATCGCGTGACAGGCTAGCATACATATTTACGTGCTACATAGAGATTAATAGAGATAATCTAAAAATTCATTAATTTATTTCAGCAGTAAGTCTGCGTATCCACTGAATTGCAACAAATTGCTGCACACTGCCGGTTTTTTCTGATTGTTCCCGGACTATTTCGCCGAACAAAACAAAACGAACAAACACACTTTTCACTGGTCACAAACAGATGAAACTGTCTGATTGAACTAAACTCAGTGGAAATAAAACACGGCTGTATTGTATGTTGAGAAATACCTTTAGACAAAAATACCTTTAATATAAAATTTTTTTTTTTTTAAAAAGGCTTGTAACAGGATTTTCTCAAAACGTTATCTTCAATGAGACTATTTTTAAAACCGAAAACATAAAATAATAGGTGTATTGTAAACATGAATAGGTTTGCAATGTCGAAAATTTAAAACCACTTAAATTTTTTAAAGTGGTTTTACATTTTTAAATTTAACTAAATCCACTACTTTTATTTGAAGTGCTTTGAGCCCCGCTGCTTGCTGGGGTTCTTACTGTAGAAGTTCTCAAGTTATAGTTATTATTTTACTTCTCATTAGCAAACACGTTTCTCATGTCTATCACATGTGTTAAGTTTAAATGTGCGCGCACTGTTGATTATTACGATGAAATTAGAGGTATTACTGATTTATTTGTTCATTTAACCAACTTCTTTTCGTCTGTTCGCTAAGGATTAAGAACCCCTTGTCTTATAAGCTTCAGATTCCTTAATTATAATACTCTTAATAAGGATATGTATTTTCATTTTGATATTTTAACAAATCTCAATTAATTGTTATAGATTTAACACTGACAACCTAGTGGAAAATGCGATTTTTGCTGGAGCGTTATATGTCCCCTTCCCCTTTTTTTCTCGCTTCCGCATTGAAGGTCCAGGTGAAAAGTTTCAGTTAACCGTTAAGATGAATTAAATGTGGAGAGGTTGTCATATTGCCACGATGCTTAATCGATTCAATGAAATATACGGTGTATGTAAGCAACCTTGCGGTAGTCAGGTGTAAACGAATGAATAGGTGTAACCATTTATGAATGATACAACCCCCGCCGCCTTACATACCTCGCTTCATAAAGATTGATATATAACTGACAATTTTCTCGCCTTCTCATGTTTGGCGACAGGGTCGGATATCATTTCCACCTATCCCATCCCGAATCACCACGGGCTGAAGAGTGGCTGACAAATGACGTTTTCTTTTCTCTTCTGCTGGTGCTTTAGTCAATTGATAACTTTAGATATCTCTAAGAGGTTGGTTGTTTCCTTTTCGGTCACAGAAAATCGTTGAAACTTAAGTCAAGCTCATAAAATTATATTCTATAGCCACATTACGGCCTCTTTGAATCACGATTTCATTGACTTTTAATACAATTTTCCAGCTGAAGAAATAGTTCTTTTATCTGTTTATTCATGTTGTCATTATTATTATTACTGTGGCCGAACAATTAAATCAAGCTGTATTATTTTTTTTATGGCTTTTGAGAAATATTGTAATTTAATTTGATCAGGGCATAATTGGAGTTGTTCAACAAATGGAAACAAATTATAAAAAGCACGAGGCTTCCACCCCCACCCCCCACTGAACCACTCCGTCCACCTATCTCAGACTGCCCTTCTCCACCTGTGGTTAGCCACTTTCTTTTTGCCCACTGCTACAAATTGTTTTCTTTACGTCTGTATATAACCCCCACCACACACGGTTGGTTTGCAATTTCCATGCAAATATACTCTTTCTTCATTTGTTATTTTCTTTTTCCAGATTTTTTTCTGAGTTGAAAGAATGCATTAAATGTCCAGTGACTCCGTCGAATATACTTCTTTTATTATTATGGAACTCTTCATTAACGACCTGCGCCTGTTTTAAATTTTTCAAAGCTATGCAAAGAAAATAAATTAATACAAAAATTCCAAACATGGTACAGAGATGCTTCATTAAAAAAAAAAGTATTTAAATTTCGGTTAAACTCTTGGTTGGTCTGGACCTCATTCACAGCAATGATCTTGTGCACTTACTCTTACGCTTTATGAACTTAATGACCTGTTCGAAAAGTACATGAATTCGCCTGTTTCAATTTTCGAAATTAAATTTATGGCGAAAGGTAAGTACTGTCAAATGTGGGAATAGCTCACTGTGTCAGTCGGTACACCATCGTCTGGTTAGTGCATCAATCTTGCAAGGTACCCCACTAAAGAAGCTCTCGACACACCCCACTTCCTTGTGTCTCATGCCATGGTAACTCCTACGTCAGCACGAACAATTAAAACACCATGCTTCTGATCAATGCCATTCTGAATTTTCCAGAAAACATGCTTACACGAACGCCCGTTCATTTGAGAAGCGCTGCTTTATGGTGCCGCTAATTGAATTCCTATCGTCCGTGTCTCTCTCCACCCCACTCCCCACTTTCAGAGCACAGATTTTCATCACAATCTCGGTGCAGTTCCAATCCTAGTTTTTATTTAGCTGCGAACACTTAAAACTACGCAACATTTTCAGCGTGTTCCGTCTTTAACTGTATGCATAAATATGGTATACACGTGTATTTACCAACTGAGAATATGCCTATTTATTTAGTTATCATACCATGCAGAACGATCATTATAGTTCTTTACTTCTACTCGTGGCAGTTAAATTATGAAGCATGTAATTAATGTTCTAAGGTTAACTAATCTTCCGCTTTTGTACCACCGCACACACGTACACAAACATTGCATTGCTCACAAAGCAGGGTGCCATTTGTGAAGCACAGATCCAATGGCTAATTACTACCATTACCATGTCACGCTAACGACCCACTGAAACTATGGTATGCTATCAACTACAATCACGTAGCATATATGTGGCCGTAACAGGTGAAGTTGACGTAGTTGGACCACTGTGTGCGGGAATGTGGATAGTTTGAACTGTGTCCATCAGATAGTTTGAACTGTGTCAATCAGATAGTTTGAACTGTGTCCATGAGATAGTTTGAACTGTGTCCATCAGATAGTTTGAACTGTGTCAATCAGATAGTTTGAACTGTGTCCATCAGATAGTTTGAACTGTATCCATCAGATAGTTTGAACTGCGTTCATCGGATAGTTTGAAGTTTGAACTGTTTCCATCAGATAGTTTGCACTGTGTCCATCAGATAGTTTGAACTGTGTCCATCGGATAGTTTGAACTGTGTCCATCAGATAGTTTGAAGTTGAACTTTGTCCATCAGATAGTTTGAACTGTGTCCATCAAAACACACACCTTGAGTTGTATTCTTTCCATTCTGCTCAGATCAGACGGTTTCAGAAACTAGAGACAGACGAGGAGCGGATAAAAGAAGGCCGACAAATTTACGACACTTTCATCATGAAGGAGTTATTATCTCAGTCACATGTAAGTGCACGTGTTCACATGTACTCTGACACAGATTCCTACAGCCTCTTTAAATAACACGAATTCATGGCAAATCTAGAGTTCTAAAAACCCTGATAATCCTGGATATCTCCTTAAAAATTTAAACTTTCTCCTAATTTTAATAGTCCAGAATTATTATGGTTAACAACCCCCCAAAAAAATAAAATAAAAAATAATTTTATTTAATTCCTTCTATGCAATGAGATAACACTTTTTGAGACACTGGCTATGATCTTTAATTTTTGTTTAATGTTTAATGTCTTGAAATTATATTTTGTTGTAAAAAAATCAGACAATTTATTTTGGATTTGGTTTTCAAAAACATACTAAAAAATATTTTCCTGGTATAACAGTGTCATAAAACTATATTTCCTTAAATATTGTTTGAGAACTTGCTGTGTCTAGTTAATAAAACCCATCCACTACACCTCTTTCAGACGTATCCCAAGTCGGCTGTGGAGTATGTACAAGAAGCACTCACTCAAGCACAAAAAACCCGCAAGTTAGATGCTGATATTTTTGAGGTAAGACACGTCCTTCCATAC
Organism: Radix auricularia; assembly: GCA_002072015.1. NCBI lineage: Eukaryota > Metazoa > Mollusca > Gastropoda > Lymnaeidae > Radix > Radix auricularia. Next base: position 266,409 of record MUZC01001512.1, read on the forward strand.
AACACTTATCTCTTTTACCTGATATCACACAAGTGAGAAGGGTTTTGTTCCATCTACATTTCTGCATGCATTGGTGGATTTGACCTTAATGGGCAGATCAATTCTCGAAACAAATGTGAGGGTGGGGGTTTAACTTTAAAAGTTGTCAGTTTTGTTGTTGGTTTTAGGTTAAAATGCCATTATATAATATGAGCTCTTTAGTCATAATTTCAAGCATCAGCACCTTATCATTCTAACACTCGATGTCCACTTATCAAATACTGAAGCGAATAATACGTAAACATGTAAATCCATGCCTTTTGGGTTGTTGGTCACCTTCTCTATAAATATGTGTTCATTTGTCTCTCATAATTTGTAAATGGGTTAATGTATCGTGAAAAAAAATTGGAATGCGCATAATTGAAGAAGGTGACAGTTACAAAATGACATTGTCTACATTGAGCCCTCCATTCATTTATTTCCCCCATGAGCCGTACATTTGACTGACCTAGACTAAACTTACTTCACCCAATCTTGATTATTGCTTAATGAATACTGACGGTAATTGAACTCGCGGTTCAAAAACAGGAGGCCCCAAAGCCATTTTTCTATATGTACAAATATAAATAACTATGACTTAATTTTATAGAAAAAATAGACATAGCTTGATATCTATAACCTATATAAACATTTTAAAAAATTCATTGGATTTAAACATTTCCAATCCATTCGAGTGCGACCTATAATTTTTCAATATGTATGTAATTAAAAAGATGAGATTTTCTTCACTTAAAAGTCCATTATTAATGGTATCAAACTTTGTGTTGTAGTTTGGTTTATAACTTGCATGCTTTTGGTAGGGCACTGTATCCAAGGCAAATTTTAACCAGTAAGTCATGATATGGAAATCCAAAAGGTTCCTGGTTTATAATGTACTTTGGTAATCTTTAAGAAAACTATTACCGGTATTTAGAAGAGTCATGTGTCACTCGTTGCCGTGAATAGTGGGGTGATGGTTATATAGTTGTTTATGAATGAATGGATCTTGGCCAAAGATGGTAGCACAACTTTCATGATCTCACAGAGGATCAGGATCGTACGGGGACGGGGTGAAACCGAGGAACTTGATCCCACAGAGGAATGGAATCCTGCCGATAAACTGGATCCAACCGGGAACGGGTCCGCAACGGGAGTTGGATCCAACAGGAAATGGATCCCAATGGTGAATGTGATTTCATATTTAAAATATGGGATCCAATCAGGGTGCGAGATCCCATTGGGAAACGGATGTTTATACAAGTTATTATGATTTTTTCTTCTTTTTTTCTTTGTGTTAATTTTTGGAGGTGATTTTTTTTTAATTGTTTTTTTTATTTTAAATTAAATGATTTTTTAAAAAAAATTCGTTTTGAATTTTAGTTTTAAGAAATGACTAAATTATTTTTATTTCCCGATGCATTCCCGGGAAATGCCGGGTATATCGCTAAGTCTAATGAGTTGAAACCTTAAAAAAAAAATTAAGTAGTCTAGTCAAGTTAAGGTTTTATCTGTATATTATGCTCTAATGATTTTTAATTTTTGCAAACAAATTGAAGCCTTTAGTTCCAACGAATTAATTATTTTAATATTTTATGATTTACTCTTGGAATCAACAAATGTGTTGACTGAAAGCTCTGCTCCCAAGACACAATAGTTTAAAACACAAGAATTCCATACACAATGAACGAAATTTGATTGTACACCAAATAAAATATATATTGGAATGACTAGGTAGATAAAAAGCGAACACCTACTATAATACATGAGCATGCAAATTGAAATGTAAGCTATAAGTTGCTTGCGTGTGTTTGGCGACCTTGAATGAAATACGCACGTTTCTGGTGACCTTGAAGGATATACGCTTGTGTTCAGTGACCTTGAATGATATACGTGTGTGTTTTGGTGACATACACGTCTGGTGACCTTGAAGGATATGCACATGTCTGTGACCTTTAATGATATATACACAATGACATCCGTTTGATGACCTTGAATAATGTTCACATTGACATGAGTTTGATGACCTTGAATGATGTACATGCCATAAGTTTCGTGACCGTGAATGATGTACACAATGACATGAGTTGATGACCTTGATTGATGTGCACAATATGAGTTTGGTGTCCTCGAAAGATGTGACCTTGATAGCGTGCTCGTGTTTACTTGCTTTCATGATGAACACGTTTTCTTACTACTTATATACTCATAAGATTTATATAAGTTGGGCTACCTCAATGATGTACACATTTGCGTTGAGGACCTTCAACTTGTGCACGTCTGTTGTGTCCTTGAGACTGAGCACGTGTGTTGGTGTTATCTATATGCGTGTTTTGATTACCTTCGTGATGTCAAAACCCGTGTTGGTCACCTTGAAGAGTTAAACGTTAGCTTGTTAACTTTGAGTTTGTGAACTTGATTTGGCGACCTTGGAAAGGTAAATGTATGCTGGTTACCTTGACATTGTACCATTTCTGATCTCCAAGCGTGAGGTGTACGCAAGTTAATTACGTCCTACATTGCAAAGTTATATAGCGCATCTTTCAATGTATCGTAGTGAGCTTTGGTATTTCGCATTATCACCATCTTGGCAAGTATGAACAAAAGAGAATAATTCCACGACCAATCCTATCTCCTAGCTGTAGCCTCGTGTTGTGAGGCAGCGGTTGATGTCACGATAGGGTTTAGTGCCGTGGCAATGATCGGTATTGTTGCATGGATGGATGTTGTTTCTAGGATTGTTACTAGTTGCAGGGGTTACGGATGTGGTAAGGGTTGTGGCTACGATTGGTTACGTGACAAAGGGTGGGTTAAGGGTTGGTATTGTGGCAGGGGATATCGTCGAGGTTGGCGTTTGCTCAAATTATTTACCGCCGACTTCCACTCAGAAATATCTGGGGGGAAAAATAGTGCATGAAGACCGCGCATCCCCCCCACCCACCACGGCCTGTAAATCAGATAGATTCATGTCTTTGGTTCAGTCCAGTAAATAGTAATCGTCACTAAAGCACCAAGGAGAGGAGAGGGAGGCGTCGCTTGTTGATATAAAGAGAAAGGTAGATAACCGTGATATAAATTGTGCAGTGAATGAACAAGATACTCCGCTCCAGTTTGTAGACGTGTTAAAGGGGCCTCATCCGTTTCAAAAGCCGCTGGCAAAAGTGATAGATAAAGCTGACCGTGGGACGGAAAAGAAAACTGTAAGTTAATGAACACATCAACGAATAGGAGGATAAGATATGAAAGGTTATTTTTTTAAAAACTCATCTTCTCAAGAATATGCTCTTGAATATTAAAGTACTCGTGGCTAATGTATCAAAGCATGATCAGCTAACACAGGGGTCTCCAAACTTTTCTGCCGAAGGGCCGCATTAACTCTCAAACGGCAGTTTGGGGGGGGGGGCGAGTACTAACCCTCAACTACTAAGATTTGGGGTAAAGTACAGATAAAAATAGTTTTATTATTATTTTTTAAAAAAAGATTTTAAGGTCTCCGGGGGCCGGATGAGAGGGCCCCGCGGGTCGTAGTTTGGAGACCCTTGAGCTAACAGAATGACATCATTTTTTAAAGAAAAAAAATCTGTTAATGAAACCACGCCTGTTCTCTTACGAACCCCGATTCAAATCAAGATTTTTTCTTTCTTTTTTTTTACGCTCCTAGTTCTGCTGTCTTCTTCAGCCTGGTAACATTGTCTATTACACATCAGCCGTCAAACATTGGCTACGAGAAGGCATGGTCTTCCCACCTATTACATTTACTTGACATAACGCATTTAAGCAGCGTGATTTCTATGAATTTTCATTCTAACCTCATGAAAATCAGTCCATTGGACTAAGCATACATACACATTTAATGTAGAGGTTTATTTTGTGTGTTTATCCGTTGTAAAGAATGATTGCTTATATTTCAAAACAGAAAGTGGCTTGTGATTAACGGAAATCCAGTTGTACAAGTTATAACCCGATCCCTTCCACTGTAACTCAGTTTGAATCCCCAACACCACTTTTCCTTTAACGTGCTCATTTATCGTATTTATTTGTTGCTATCATTTTTTTTTCTGAAATGCATCACTTATATTTCCATAGAAATATGGATATTTTTAAACAACTTCCACTTTTTTTTAAAAACCTGACTTAATTAAGGAGTAGAAGCGAAAAATAATATAGATATTAGGTCTCAACTAACCAAACTTTTATTACAAATTACTGCAGAATTCTCATTTGGATATGCGTACCATAAATAATGCACGTTTAAAACGTTCGAAGTACGTAGCGGTGTTTCCTTTTAAAGCGAATCAAAGACATGCTTAAAGAGAAATATGTATATTTAGAAGTGACCAGTGAGCCATGTTAGACTATTGTGTTTGGGGGGGGGGGGTTGATCATTTTTAGGTGATCTGGTGGGGCTTTTTATTTGGGGTGGGGGATATTTTTGGGGAAAATGTCAATGATTCGGTACCGTCAATGTTGAATGACTGAATGAAATTCTTACCGTTGATTGTAGGTGTGATGTTTGACACCCCCCCCCCCTCACACACACACCTCTTGATTAAAGCTAGCGGACACTAAAGGCACCCGTCATATAATGAATAACCATCCATCAACTTTTGATGTCAGCGATTAAAACAAGACGTGTAAGATTGTATGATTAATGGTGCGGTGGGAAGGTCGATTTTAATAGCAGTCTATTCAATAAAGAATTCATTTCCTCCTCATTTTGTCTTTTGTCAACAAACTAGCTATAAACTCATTAGTCTAAAATACAGTAGATCTCAATAAAAGCATGGCAATTACAGTTCATTTCATTTTGAAATTTTAAACCATATTTTTAGAACTGGGTATTCTTTAGGAAAATATCGATTTTAGACAAAGTTTTTGCTACTCTCTCTGGAAGATGGTTAGACCTTCTTATAAGGTTGTTAATTCTGTAATATATAATTATATATAACAAGATTTTTAATGATGCTAGCACACAATGTAGGACGTAGATGAGCAGACACCAGTGGTCATCTGGCGTACAACGGACACATGTCTTTATTCTTATCAAACACACTCTACAGCTCACTTAATAAGAGTACAACGGACACGTGTCTTTATTCTAATCAAACACAATCTACAGCTCACTCAAAACAGACGTACACAAACTAGTGGTCATCTGGCGTACTAGAGCACAACGGACACATGTCTTTATTCTAATCAAACACAATCTACAGCTCACTCAAAACAGACGTACACAAACTAGTGGTCATCTGGCGTACAACGGACACATGTCTTTATTCTTATCAAACACAATCTACAGCTCACTTAATAAGAGTACAACGGACACATGTCTTTATTCTAATCAAACACAATCTACAGCTCACTCAAAACAGACGTACACAAACTAGTGGTCATCTGGCGTACTAGAGCACAACGCACGCGCGTCGTTGTACACATCAAACACAAAATACAGCACACTTAGCAATGTACAGAGGGGGGGGGGGTCATCGGGTTATGACGTTGATCCGCTCTTAAAAAGTGTCGTTACCCGAATTTCAGGAATCTATAAACACGCACACGATACTGTGCGTACAGTGCTGTAAACAAATGTAACAGTATATGACATACAAATTATTAAAAGAAGAGTAAACAATTCCTTACCACGCCACATGGAAAAAAAAGGAATGACGCGTAATATTTTTTAATATATTTATTGAGGGTACGTTCGGAACCACGAAACAGCGTCAGTCGGGACCGGCGTAACCCGAGGACTCCCTGTACTACCATAGACAAGTGCGCACACCAGTGGTCATGTCAGTCACGTAGATACAAACCGGCACTCAAACATATTTCTATAATATAGTAGAACATAGTTATTTTAAAGAGTTCTTATTGTGCCTCACGTGATTGATTGTAGATAGTGTAGCTAATAAACGAAATCATTCCCATATACCCCTTTAAAACGATCAACAAAATTCACCTTTCTTCACCCCCTTCCCCCCTTTTAACCACTGTCACTTCAGATTACAGAACGCTATAATAAACTTCGTTAAAATGTAAATGATTTTCTTCTAATTATTTATGCTATTATATGACTTTGAATAGTAGAACTTTACTTGGATGCACAATGAATGATAGTTTAAAGAAAGGAAGAAAAAATTTATACGATGTTTAAATGCTAATTGAAACTAAATGTGGAAGAAAGTCAGCAGCGCCGACATTTGTGCTCTTCATGGGTCGTCCCGGAAAACCCTCCCAGCAACTATCCCCCCACCCCCCGAACGGTCGCTTCTGAAGCGGCCGTCTGGGGATCCAGGACATGGTCGAAGATGCCTCCCACTTAAAGTGACCTTAAAAGGAGGGGTGGAATTTCCTACTTCGACTCGCTACAACCTTAGTCCTTAGCGCTACCCCAGCTCGTGATTCGTGATACGAGTCATTAAGGTTAAGTACCGCCGCTAGGCGTGGGATCATTAAGAACCTACCCAGGGAGTTACCGTACTGGAAAGTTTCCTCAGAGCTGGCGTCCGCTTAGTTCTTCACGGTATCTTTTGCTAATTCATACTGGCGCTCCTGGCCCTAATCCGGTGCCGCTCGCTAGTGAGGAGGACGAAACGATGGCTTCGGATAAACCGACCCTGAACGGGTACTTTGGTTTTCATTATCGTCAATGCATCTGATGCTGTCTAAGATCCGTGCAGTGGCTGTAATCATATTTGACTAGCATCTAGCTCCTAACCGGACTCGGCATTGCCTGTCAGGGTTTGTTGGTAGGTAGAGGCCAACACTTCCCGGTAAGGAACTACCCCTTCACGGAGCGATCCAACCAACTACTATTTAAAATTATCCATTTTTATTTATAATAAGTAATTATTAACTATGTATATTATTATTTCATAATTTTTAATTTGAGACTACCTTTACTCTGTCAACAAACGCATGAATATAACGAATGAACATAATAATATTAGTAAGTGACCTATCCGAAGTCTCTAACATTTAACTTTTGCCCTCAGATAAATACCGAATATAAATACATATAATTGAGAGGTACAAAGTATATACACATTCATAAAATAGGAATAAATGAAATAATGTATTTAAGCATCAGCTACGTTATCACTACTGTTCCACACAATCTTTCCAAAAAATTAATTCAGCGCCCAACTCTTTCAACACACGGTACACACAAAAGTAAGAAGAGATATTTCAACCTACTTACTGGTTGCTTTTTATATTAATTAAACGAAGGGCAGGGTGTACTTAAGTTGTTTTTACCGTAATAAAATAACTTTTAGCCATGACTTGTAAGTTTGTCTTCATTGTAGATGGCTTCCTTTAAGTTTATTTTCAGGAGAGAGCTAAAGGTGAGAAAAAATCCACCTAGCATATATTTTAAGTAATATTTTCACACCCATGGATCTTGTCTTGAAGGATATTTCTTAGTGTTATTTGAGTCTATTGAGAACACAGTGGCGTAGATACTAAGCCCCTGAGGTTTTTTCTCTCTCTCTTCCTTGGATGACATTTTATGTGTTGTTAAAGGACTAGGGAGGAAGACGCAAGATATAAATCTATTAAACCATCGCATACTGCAACTGGTGTAACATGGTCTGCATTGTCAGTCTTGTTTAAATTTAAACTTAACTATTGGGGGTGGGAAGGTGGTGGGGTGGGAGACTGTCCGCGCGAGCTATGGGAGATACATTAGTCATGGATGACATAATTGACACAAGATAACAAACGTCAGACAATGGTCAGGAGTTTCTAAGGGTGTACATGGAAACGATTATCTTTAATTGCCGCCATTGCCATGATTTCCTTCTGGATCACGTTAGTGCCTATGTCAGGGACGTTCTATTTGGTCGTTATTTTCAGGGCGTTGGGGTACGTCACAAGTGGCTACTTCTTCCACTAAACCTTTATTCCCCACTTATCAAAATTTTGAGTAAAAATAACGAACTCATTGAAACAAGCCTGGTCCAAATCTAGATATTGATCTGATTATACCGTACCTTATTTTTAGAGCTGCCAGTCACATGGTATTTATAGGACATCAACTTGAATATAACAAATAACATGCTGTTAAATCAAACTGGAATACAAGAGATAAAACTTCTATTAGTTGTAACAATATCAACAAGGCTGCACATACAGCAAATTTAAACAGTAGCAACACTACACATTAGAAACATTACATATTAGCAACTTAAATATTACACTACACATTTCGCAACACTACACAAGGGCAACACTACACATTACCAACAATAAAGGCTTAGCAACAGTACACATTAGTAGCACTACACATTTGGCAATACTAAACATTTAGCAAGGCTAAACATTTAGCAACAATACACTTAGTTCCAAACAAATGAATATAACAAGACAATACAAAATGGAAATCTAAGCATTTACTGAAATTACTCACACATTAAGGCTACAGGCAACATTACTTCACTTAGCTGGAACACACAGAACAATACTGAGACATTGTATTTGTCAGCTTTAAAAAAGGTTGATGAAAATGTCTTTTATAAAGGGTTCATAAATAGTATTTAGTCATAAACACTGAGAATTGTAAATCTGAACTTGTTGGTTTATTCTTTGTTTTATTGACTAAACTAAAAAGTTATGAAACTAATAGTGACAGCTCTAGAAGCCCATTGAAACACATGAAGTACCTCTGAGAATTGCTGGGAGAAAACCAGTAGCAGTGGAAATGTTGATTAATGGCTGGGGTAGATCAGGAGAAATCTTGAGAGAATAATAAGGGAGATAAATGATGGCTGGCCCTGTGATCAAAGCTTCTCAGGAGAAAATTTTTTTTTTTTTTTTTT
>MUZC01001512.1:275321-294675 GCA_002072015.1 Radix auricularia
GGGGGGGGGGGGGGGGGGACAAATATAAAAACTGAAGAACAAACTTTTGCTTGATAAATTGTTAGTTTTAGTTGCATATTTTCATTTACTTATCATACATGACAAAAATGCTTTAAATTACGTTTGCGTATATCTCTTAAATATATTTCATAACATGGTATCTGTGTAATTAAGGACATAGAGCAAACCAATACCCTTAAAATTAAATCTTCAAATATATGTATTCAGAAGGAAATCAGTCATATTTTAAATGAAACAATGTCTCAATCAGGTGTTGTGGGAAACTTAAAATTATCATGCATTTATGAAATTTTTTCATTTATTGTGTCCTTTTGTTGTTCTTTTGCCTAATCAGTTAATGAGATTATGTAATTTTTACACTGATTACAAAGATAAACACAATGATGATTTATTATTGTTGATGGTAATCAAATATTCCCCAATTGTACATTTAGCTGATGCCTTATAATGAATCAATATGTGGAAATTTCCAGACTTTTTCAGCCATTAAAAGACTTTACTCAATATAAAAATGTTTTCCCCTTTGAAAGACTTTAAATCTCAACATAGAATTTTTTCCCCAGCCCTACATAAATGAAATCTGCAACTCATTGAGGGGCCATATATTTGACAAATTTATAGAAAGGTAAGCTATAATGCAAGAAACTATTTTTTGATCGATCATAAATGTTTTCTGTGATTGGTTATTTTTCAGTTTTGTCCCACAGATAGTAAAAATAATTAAATATATTGAAAAAAAAAAAAAAGGTTGATCCAATGATCAATATATGTAATATTTTAATAGTGCAATGCCATCTACACATCTCTTTGGGGGAAAAAAATGAGAATTTTTGAATATTAAAACAAATCTAAGTTTGTTATTTGTTGTCATCTAGCTGGTATATGTTGTTTCAAATTGAAAAAAAACTTCTTAAACCGTTTGATAATTATTGCTTACTTCTCTAATACAACAGCAATGAATTATTAAAATTCTCTAACTACTGTGTTGAAGTCTTGTTTATGAAATTGAATATCAATAACATAGTGTTCATTTAAGTTTATGACTGAATAGGCTAATATACCTTCGTTTTTACTCATGGTGTCATAGATTTAACAATATCAGTTTTTAATTCTAAGGAGTAATGGTGTACAGCTGATAACCATGCCTCTAGGTTGAAAAGGTTATTTGCTGAATGTACACTTGAAATGTGTAATTTAATACAATAATCTGTACATTTACAACTATAATAATTGACAGCAAACTTTTATATGATTATATCAAAATTGTTGTTAAATTCAACATCTGTCTATTTTCAAACATATTGATAAAACAAACTTACAATCATAGGAAAATGGGACTGAAACAAGTTTCTTATTGAAAAGCTACATGAAAAGATATTACAAATATTGATGAATGTTGGTAGAGTGCATGAAGCTGGGCAGACCTCAGAAGATTTTTAAAAAAAATTTAATTCAACCTTTTAAAGTATTGACAAAAATGTCATGTGATCAATTATGGTTTTATACTTTTTTTTTTATCATGCACTGTTGTTTCATGTTGCTTTGGAGATTTCGGGAGTTTTTAAAAAAGAATTGTTTCCCCTACAAATTGTCATGTATGCTTCAGTTCTAAATTATCCTTGTAATTGTTTTGAAACAAGTTTGTTTAGTTGCCCTTAATGTCTAATTTAAAGTTGCCTGCCTCTCAACCAAGAAATACAAGTATATTATTAGTGTAGGTCAACCACTGTTACTGGGGAATAGCTGAATGGATTGGACTCATTAGTCAAACAGGCAGCTACTCTTGGGAAGGAGATAGTACCAGAGTTTTGAAAAATGAAGTCCACTAAAAAGAACTTTGTGGAATTAAACTATTCCTGTTCTGATAAAACTCTTTTCTTCTGAAATAAAGCCTAATTATTCTAATTTTAAAAATTAATTTTAGAAATTTCAAACAAAATTGGGGCCTACATTGTAAGGTTTCAAAATGAGGGGTAAAGTATTTAAAAGTAAAAATGGATATGTTTCCTTGTTATTAATATGATAAAATACACCCCACCCCCAACAAAAGTTTAATGAATGAAGCATATTAAAACTTTTCTCCCAAATGCTTTTTTTTTTGTACCTAAATGTTCATGTGATCTTAGGGTCACTGCACATGTGGAATAATGGCATTTAACTACATTACACTGACCTGTATGGAGTTGATGACATAATGTTGTGCTTCTCACACATTTTATATAGCATATAGCGAAGGAAGTCTTCTTTTAACAACTTCCCCTCTTTCAATAATCACTTGAAATATCCACAAATAGTAATATTGCAGCCAGTTTTGTAAATTTGAAAGATTCCCTTATGAAAGAAACACTTTGCCTTAATTAATGAATGTGATGTTCCCTCTGGTAAAAATACATTTTTACACATGTTAAAATCCATGATAATTAAATCACACCTTTTATCCTATTAATTAGGCTGTTGATACGTTCAGTTATTTTAAAATCTTGTTAAGTTATTTTTGTCACTATTCTATTATATTTCTGTCTCTGGTTTGGAAATGTGACAATGCATAGTAAGATTATATAAATGTAACTGATGGGATGGTGTATTATTTGACAGGAATGTCATCCTGATTCTACTCATTGTTCAGTGGAGTATAACTCTGCAGATACACACATGAAATCATAGTTACAAATTGTTAAGCTGTTTCCCAGCTTGTATTAATAAACCTATCCTAAACTTCTTTTTTTTCAGTGAAAAGTACACCAGATTTTGTCAATGGAAGAATTTAGAATTAAATATTAATGTGAGTATATCTTAAACAATTTTATTTTATGAGATTCTCAGTTCTGTTAGTTATCTTTGTACATATTGGATTTTGTTTAAAGTTGTGCTATCAAAAGGAAGCAAATGAGGACATTTAAGGTCTCTTGCTTTGCATCACATTGCACCACATAGGCATTAGTCTCTATGACAAACCACAGTGTGGTTAACATTTGAACTGACCCACAGTTATCCTCATGTACTCCTACCCTTATTCCTTATACGACCACTGGGCCATCTACCAAGTGTGGACCCTCGTTTAGTTCATCTTGCTAAGTTTAGTTTATTGTGTTTAAAATAGGATTCTTTATTTATAAATTGAATAATTTTGAAGGAAGATTACAGAAAATCTGAATACAACCTAAATATCTTTATTCATTATTATTAGAGCTTTGTGATGGAAAATAAAAGCCATCACTTATAATGACATACTTATCTCCCAATATATAAGATTAGACAAAATGTGAGAAAATGAGACGGATTAGATATTTAACATATCATATTATTGTACAACACCAAACCTGACAATGAAGTTTTGAAAAATAAAATGCTGTTGAATGAAGGAAGCAGCAAAAATTGAAGCACATAGTGGTGAGGGATGATTGTATCATGCACCTTATGGACCATCATGCCATTCCACCAATTAATCACGATACCCCAGTTAGCTCGCAATCCATTGGCCACCCACCAGTTATCATGACATCCTCAGGCCCATTCTCCAATTATTTGGCAATTATTAACCATGTCATGCAGACCTCCTCAATCCAATGCCTCCATTCAATGTTTATCTTAGTAAAGCTCAAATATGAAAATTATTTTTAATTAAGAAAGTCAGGCATTTAAAAATCACTGTAGGTAACATTAATAATAATATTAACTCTTAATGTGCCATAAGGTTTTTGGAAAACTTCCGCCTCAGTCACGTAAGAATTTCCCGAATGGCGATCAACTGGTTATGAAATTGAAAGCATTGTGTAAAATCCATTTATATCATTATTGTCATACTGACTTCATTTTTAGGGTAAGAATGGTTATTTTACGCATCCAAAAGACTTTCTTGAGTTACATACTATATTTACCTGTAGTTTAGTACTATCATTTTTATAATAAAGTATAGGAAAATCACATCTTCAAAAAAAAAAAAAAAAGCTACCAAAAAACTTCGCGAATCGTGCGATAACATTAGCGCGGGCAACAGCCGCCGTTGCCAGAAGTCGAATACATCATTTTTCAACCATTGAAGAGTTTTTAACTTTCCGTGATATCATTTCAAACGAGAGTGCTATCTAGGAGCGCTTTACAACACTTTGGTAATAGCGGTCAGGAGCGCATTACAACGCTTTAACAGATTAAGAGTTAATAGACATTTCTGTTCCATAAAACATTATATTTGAAGTAAGACTTCATGCTAACATTTCACATCTTTGTCTCCAGTTAACAATGAATGACTTTAGTGTACATAGGATCATTGGCAGGGGTGGATTTGGGGAGGTCTATGGCTGCAGAAAAGCAGACACAGGCAAAATGTGAGTATTCATTTAGAATTAAAACCAATAAACCTTGTAGAAGAGAATATTTTCCATATGTCAATTTCTTTGTTTGCATGCAGTATTTTTGCTTTCTAGAAAAGATAATTAGTATCTTTTAAAAATGTATTTATGACACAATATTGATAACACTTTAACAGTCTCATTAAAATCTCTGTTAGGACAAAAATTAAAAAATACATTTTGACCCCTATAAAACCTTTTTTTTTTTATTACTCATTTGGCTTGTATTTGTCTGAAAACCAGGTTATAGTTTATCCTTTTCTTTTTCATACTCTGCCATAATAGTTCAAAAGGCAAGACATTTTAAAAAACTCTTTATGTCCATACACTTGCAAATTAGATTGAAGAGAGCAAGTGTATTTAACTTTGGCATTGCCATAGATAGTCATGGTAATCTGTTGAAAGCCATGGTATTATTTACTCACATGCTCATTGCCATAAGCATCTATTGACTAGTTCAAAGTTGCTTCTATAAAGTGTCATTTTAAACTAACTTTGAGGAAAAGAGGTAAAGGAAAGCTACTCCCTGTGTAGGAAAGGAGGACATGAATATTTGATGCTCTGTGACCTGTGCTCAATGCAAGCCAGTACAAGCCAGCCAATAAGAAATAATTCAATCAAATCTTGCTGGAGTGGCATAAAGTCAAATGTGAGGCAACTCAACTCACATGAGACTTGTAGCTTATGTGCCTTCATCATTGGGCTTAAGCTGCTCACAAATTGTATTAATAGCCCATACCGCTTCATCAATATGTAGGAATGGGAAGTATTTGATCCAATTCATCTCATAGCTGGTTTGAATGGTGAAAATTGGATAAGCCAAGCCCTGATGACTTATCAGATTAAAGGAATGCCTCCAACTCTGATTTCTCTCTAAGATGAATACACCAAGTGGTTGGCTGGTCATGATGGTTACCAAATTACTTTGCTCTGGCCATAATAAATGCTTTTCATGATGCATAACTATGTGTATAGGCCCTTTATTGAATGGTGGTTCTCAATCACTGGGTTTTCTCCCATCACACACCCCTCTCTCGATTACCAACACATTATGGAAGTTCAAGGGTTTTGTTTTTATGTTGACTATGTAAAATTACTCAACTCTCTTTCAAAACAGGTATGCAATGAAGTGCTTAGACAAGAAACGTATCAAGATGAAAGGAGGTGAAACATTGGCACTTAATGAGCGGATTATGCTGTCTCTAGTCAGTACAGGGGTGAGTCTGCATATACAGAAATTTTAACTATTTTAGAACTAACATTGTACAGAACCTTCATTGGGTTTCATTTTTCAATGTTTGAAAACATGTGTTTTGCATGTGTACTTGATGTTTTAATGGAACGCATAATGAGTTTTGAGAAGAAGAAAACTAGTGATGTACTTCAAGTAATGAAGTGTATAGGTCAGTTTCTCAATGGGGTCCTCCATGATTTGACATGATTAACTGAAACTGTTAAGATGGAATGAGAAAATAACCGTTCATTCCAGACTTAAGAAGCCAGTAAAGTCATCTTGAATCAAGGCATGCTTGATATTTAAACACTTTTGAAATTATACAGGTTTTACTCTCTCACCTTTAGTAACATTATTATTCTATAAAATCTTTTTTTGTTGGGCAAACATATTTTTAAAAAACATAAAGGAAGATAAATTAAAGATGCCGTTTTATTGTTTGCTATATTTATTTTTTTTACTCCATCCAGTCCTCGCCCTGTTCAAACATTTATGTCGTAAGGGGAAAGTAATTGTTATTTTTTAAATTTTGTTTTGTTTAATATTTTAAAGACCTGTTTAACACACTTTATTGTGGGTTTGTTTCAAAATGTTCCATCCTTTGTGGAACTCTTGACTTCTGCTATAAGTGAATGTGTATCTGGAGTTATTGTCTAGTTATACTGCCTATTTTGTGAGACCAAATTGTAATAAAATTCTAAGCTGTTTATGTTAAATTTGGGGAGTGTCTTTTGTGTTTAGAGTGATGGGGGTTTGCTGGGTAGTTATTGTCATGTGTAATTGTTATTCAGTGAATGTTACTAATTTTTTTGTTTATCTAATTAGTCTTATTTCAAATCTAATTACTTCATAAGGAGTGGGAACATGAGCTGTCATCTATTGTTTTTACAAATTTTTGTTTGCCTTTATTATGATTTTTTAACTGTTCACAGCAGTTTGACCAATTTATTGATTACAAATTTAAATTAATTGAATGCACAGTTTGCATTCTTTTATTTGCACATATCAGGTTTTTAATGAGTTTGAATAATGTGCAGAAATTATTTTTTGCCCTATTGTTGCAAACATGAATGTACTAAGTCAAATCTGAACTAAAGAAGGTAGTCGGAATAGATATCATAGTGCCTAAGACCTTTAAGGTTGTATCACATCTATAAATTGTCTGAGGTGGGGAGTATTGATTGGTTCAAGGAAAACACATGGTTTGAGCCAAATGTGTGCTAGAATTGAATGCTGAAACTCTGAATGTCTAAATAACCTAATTATGTATTACCTTGTTACCAGTGATAATGTGTGTAGGGTGAGGGGAGCGGTTATCATGCACCTGTGTAGATATATGTGTAGTTAGTAAGTGATCAACTGCCTGGATTTCTCACACACAAGTGAATTTAAATGTGGAGAGCCAGCAGCTTCATTATTGATGAATATTATATGCCGTTACCATTAACTGTGCAGACATAGAGTCATTATATTCAGCTTACGTAGATGAAGTAATTTTTCACAAAAAGAACATTTCAAATCAAAATATGGTTATTGCATTTTTGGAATTCAAAAGAAATTAGTTAAGACTTTCTACATAAGCCCCTCTTTTCCCACTCACTATAATCCTGGGTGTGTTCTGTGGCTCCAAAGATATGGGGGACATTGGCAGATATTGGTGGACTTCAGGAGAAAGCCCTTGACTTAACATCACTGATGCTCCTATAAGCTTAAAACCTTTATGGCCCCGTACGCTTCTAGCTTAACTGCCAGTCTTGGGGGAAATATTTTATTTTTTAGCAGTTTTTCTCAGCTATTATGGGTTACCTTTCCTTACAAAAATATTATGAAAAGTTTTAGAGAAAATGTGGCAATATTTGACAAGGAAATCAATTCTTAACTGAGCAAAAAGTAAAAATTAAAAGTGAATCAATTTAAAACGTATATATATATATATATATTATGTGTGTGTGTATCCCAGGTCTTCCTCAGCTAATGGAACTAAAACAATTGCATCCTCGTGATGCCAAAGAAATGAATAGGAACCATTATTTATAAAATGGAGGAATGTTCATGAATCATTAGTACATTACAATGATTTGAACATGATACATTGTACAGTCTTAGTAATTGATCATTCTGAATGATTGTGACTGTACATCATATGACTATTTGTATGGCCACTGTCCATTGTAAATGGAGTGTTTACCAATGATTTTTGGTTCTTTCCCTTGCCATTTAACTGAAATCATCTACCAGCTCATTGCATCATTTTTTGTTCCCCTTTTAGACCTTATCCTGGTGCAAGAAGCCCACTGCTTGGCTTAGGTGTCGTGCCTCCCCCGCCCTCCCCAGTCATTTGGTGTCCTTCCCGGCCCTCCTGGGTCATTTCATAGAGTGTTCAGTTGGTTTTTTTTCCAGCTGGTTATATACTTCCAGGTATTGATTTAGTTGGTCTAAAAACCATGGTTTTATTGTACTGTGTTGGTTGCCCAGTCAGCTCACATTCTTTGAATGGCTGCCATACACTATCACATGGTACAAACTTGTTCATTCTTATCCTCTTTTTTTCCCTCTCTCTTTTTCCCTTCTCCCCTTTTAATACCCCTTCCTTCTTTTTACTCTCTGTCCACTCCTGTTTCTGCAATTTTGTCTTTTTCATTACATTACTTTTTTTTTACCCATAACATACCCTTTACAAATGTTATTTTCATAATTTCAATAATATCAAGTTCTTTTAATTCTAACATTCAAGTCCACAATCCTAGTCCATTTAACTGTCCCTACTACTACAAAGACCCTGTGTTGAATTAAATACTTCATTTTCAACACAACTTTCTTTTTTTTTTTTTAATGGCACAAAACTAACCATCGCATCCCAGACCTAATCACGTTCTACCAAACATTTCCTTCCATTTAACCACACATTGGACATCCACACAACTCGGATGTCCACCTTGCCACCACCACTCTTTCGTGTTGCTATTGCGCAGTGCAGTTTTCAATAATCAATATAATCCCCACTCACCACTTCCCCGTTCTTATACCCACTTTACGTTTTTTGTACAGGCTCCATTTTGTCATTTTTATATTTGCCAGGATTTAGCCTGGTCATTTATAGCCGGGCAACTAATCTGGAAAAGTCTTTAAAAATTTCTGAGCATTCTCTGCTATATTTTCAACTAAGAACAAAAATATACATGGAATGCTCAGTTGTGGTGTTGACATAATGTCTATTAAATTAATCTCAGTGTTTCAGATGGGTTCCTAGGTACACTCTTAACATCAATATATTAGAGCCAGTCAAGTTAGAAATGAAAAAAACTGCAAATAATACATTGAGAGAGATATTCTAATTTTGTATTAATATTTAGTATGGCTCAAGCTAAGTTTTAGTATTATTTCTATTGTTTTCATTGCTACCTAAGTAAAAAATTGCAACCTTCATTATTATACCAACATGTAATAAAATAACTATTTAAAATGTATGCCCTTTTATTGATTAAAAGGCATTATGTCCAATGTGCATGTAATCAATTATCTTCATTCTTCCCAGTACTTAACACTTTAAACCTCCTTAAAATATGAGCATCTTGGCTGAAAATTATCCCATAGATCACATTTTCATTTTTTCCATTTCTTATAGACTTAATAACCATTTTAATTTATGCAAGGTCAGGATGTCCTAATCTGGTGAATATCTCTAAGCCTATAACTGGACACAAGGAAAAACATTTTTTAAAAATGGTTGGTGCTTGCTTTAAATCCTGTTAAAACCTATTTGGTCTTTCTGGAAAATACCCTAAAGACTTTGTTTGGTTAATAGACTTACACCTTTATTCGCCCCCTTTTCTATGGTGTAATCTGGTGTATATCTATTTGGTCTTAATTGGTGAATATCTCTATGGTTTAATCTGGTGACAATCTCTATGGTTTAATTTGTTGAATATCTCTATAATAGAATTCAAACCAGACCTATTTAACAACGACCCTATTTAAAAACAGACATGTCTAACAATAGACCCATCTAACAGCAGACCTATCTAACAGCACCACTATCTTACAGCAGACCTATTTAACAACAGATGTAACAGATCTAACAACAGACCTATGTAACAACAGACCTATCTAACAGGAGACCTATCTAACAGGAGACCTATCTAACAGGAGACCTATCTTACAGAAGACCTATCTAACATGAGACCTATTTAACAAATGACCTATCTAACAAACATGAGACCTATCTAACAGGAGACCAATCTTAGAACAGACCTATCTCACAACAGACCTATCTAAAAACAGACCTATCTCACAGTAGACCTACCTAACAACAGACCTACCTAATAACAGAACTTTATAACAACAGACCTGTCTTAGAACAGACCTATCTCACAGCAGACCTATTTAAAAGCAGACCTATGTAACAGAAGACCTATCTAACAACAGTCCTATCTGGATCAAGTGGATAAAACAGACCAGTCTGGATCAAGTGGATAAAACAGACCAGTCTGGATCAAGTGGATAAAACAGACCAGTCTGGATCAAGTGGATAAAACTGACCAGTCTAGATCAAGTGGATAAAACTGACCAGTCTGGATCAAGTGGATAAAACTGACCAGTCTGGATCAAGTGGATAAAACAGACCAGTCTTGATCAAGTGGATAAAACAGACCAGTCTGGATAAAGTCAATAAAACAGACCAGTCTGGATTAAGAGGATAAAACAGACCAGTCTGGATTAAGAGGATAAAACTGACCAGTGGATTAAGAGGATAAAACAGACCAGTCTGGATCAAGTGGATAAAACAGACCAGTCTGGATTAAGAGGATAAAACTGACCAGTCTAGATTTACAATGATGTGAAATATTCACATCCCCTACTGTTTCTCATGGCTCACTCATAGCCTTTATTGTTTGTCTGTATACTGTATAGTGAACCTTTCTTTTAAAGGTAGAATAATTAATTCATTTTTTATATGCAATGTTTGATCAATCTTGATAAGTTGTTTGAAGAGCTGGAAGATGATAAATAAGTTTGAGTATAATAAACATGATTTTAGCACTAAACTACGTTTCAACTTCAAGCAGATGTTTGCTGTTTTAAATCTCATTCTGAGACTAATATAAAAATAAGTTTATGCGCATACCTCCAAATCTTCTTGAGTATTTTTTGGTTTTAGTTCAAACTGCATACCTGCCTTTGATGATTTGCAGTGCCACTAGACTTTAAGAAACTTGGTGGCTTAATCTAAATGGGTGAAGCTGTAAGGGTAGTTAAATGACAGTGTTATGTTATAGTCATCCAGGTATGAGTGTTTGATTTTTATACTACTGTTATGTTATAGTCATCCAGGTATGAGTATTTGATCTTTATACTAGTGTTATGTTATAGTAATCCAGGTATGAGTATTTGATCTTTATTTTAGTGTTATGTTATAGTCATCCAGGTATGAGTATTTGATCTTTATATTAATGTTATGTTATAATCAGCCAGGTATGAGTATTTGATCTTTATACTAGTGTTATGTTATAATCAGCCAGGTATGAGTATTTTATCTTTATATCAGTGTTATGTTATAATCATCCAGGTATGAGTAAGAGTTCAGTAGACTTTTGTCATATCAAAAAGATCTAGTTATGAGTATTATTTTAGCGTCGATGGTTTATTTCGGTAGTGTGGTTCCTAATTCCTGTGCTTTGGTGTTTATTTTGGGTTCAGATATCCGCAATTAATCTTACTTGGTATTTATGAGTATCTGATTAAAGACAGGTATTTTTGATACCTAAGCAACGCTGCTCACTCAAGCCTTTGACTTATGTATAGGTCCATCTGTTGGTAGTCTCTAATTCCTTACTCTACTGTTCTTTTCAAAAGGATGTTATGTTTTTATATATAAAAAAAGCATATGAATGCTCTGTTATTACTAGAGGTGTAACGGATTCAAATTTTTTATATCTATCCGTAGCGGGATTTGGCCGGATTTGTGAAGAGAAATCCGGCCAAAGCCGGATGTGTAAAAATGACCAGATTTGCAGGAGCGGAGCTATTATATTTATACATATTTTATGGCTGTAGCGGTCAGCCCGATTTATGCAGTGAAATTCTGCCAGAGCCGGATCTTTATAAATGGCCAGATTTGCCGGAGCCAAAATCTGGTACACCCCTATTAATTACATATGTATCACTTGCCATGGCTGCTGTATAAATATTCAAATAAACTTGTCCTTTAAACAAAGCTAATAATTATTGGCAAAGGGAGCATACACATTGAAGTTTCACTTTGGCACACATGCTCTACAGTATAAATTCAATCAAACATGAGTCAATCTTTTCCCACAATGCATTGGAGTAACAAGCTTTCCCAGTGTTTTTTTACACACATTTCCGCCCTTCCATCTCATTGGCAGGGAGGTAACTGAGCTTTTCCCTTGACACTTGAAAACAACTCAAAGAAATGGGGCCTGTTGTGCTTTGATGTAAATACAAATAATCAATAGGGGGATGGGACTGACTTGAGTGGGTGGAGAGAGAATGTGTAACAGAGATTAGAGAGTAAAAATGTTTGACCAGTAGAGGGGCATCCCAATGCATACACTCAAGCCATTGGCTCACTCGAAGCTGACATGGATCTTTTTCCTTTAAGTTTTGATCCACTGCACAAATCCACTGACGTACCCATGTTTAATTGGACATTCTCCTCTAACGTCACATGTTGATTGTTAACCCACCAGTGTAAGCCTCTTTTCCATGCAGTCAAGGCATGTTTTTGTCAACATATCTATGTGGTTTCTGTTTTCAGTATCTGTACATGAGAAGGTTTACTCTCTCTCCTTTCACAAGTGACAAAACACTTACATTGAGGCTGTGGAAAATTTTGAGTTTTTGTCAGTTAACTCATTGGTTTTTACCTCAGTATGTATGTCTTTAAATGTTGTGAATTAATGACATGCTTGCTCAGTTTTATGTTAAATTCCAGTCAGGTACTATCAGTTATCTGAGGTACATTTGTTCAAATCTTTGATTTAATTCATCTGTTTTATGGAACTCTAACATGCTAGTTATTTTTCAAAAATAGTTTTATGTCTTCACAAATCAATAAAGGATCTGATGATAGCTAGGTGTCAGTCATGCTGGAAGTATCAAAGTGAATGATTCAACTCAGTCAAGTCTAAATCAGATGCACTAACTCTTCCAAAAACACACACCATTAAGATCATATTAACAAATTGAATTATCACTGACTGTATCCACCTCCCCAGCCTCTTTGCAGATTTTTTTCACTTCATTTTGTGGGAAGTAGTTGTTTTATCCCTGCGCCATCCTCATGTCTGGTCCATGCAAGTCCCTTTCTGAGACAATACAATTTCTATTTCCCCTGAGGGCTGTGGAGAAGAGCATTCGCCTTTGAATAAAGAACCTTGTGTTACATAAGTCCCACCCCAAACACCCCAACCCTTACTTTCTAAGTTGTCTCATTAAATATTGAGTTATCCTTGGAAGAAAATCCCTATTACATTTTCTCAGAATTCTCCATATTTCTTTCTTCCTACATTTCTACACAGTTTAGCTGTTGTTGGTTTTTTTGTTGTTGTTATTTTTGTTTATTTTTGGTTGGTTTTTTTAATGGCCGGATATGGAGAATGCATAAAAGTGTTTTTAAGACACAACCACAAGACACAGCAAGGACATTCATTTTTTCCAGATGATCAAAGAGTTGATTCCCTCTATCTCACAAACCCTTTTCAATACACCCCATTCCACCTAATTCCTATTTGAAAAGGAAAAAAAAAGAGCTCAATCTACAATGAACTAGGTCTACATTACCAACAACCTGAAACCACTATATACTGACTTGACCATACAAGCCAACGTCCATGCACACCTTACCTAACATACACCTTAATATAAAGTCACTTTTCTGTTGACTAGCTTGAGTATGGACAAGAGATAATGGAAACAAAGTGTTAGTCTTCAAGGATCAAATTAAACATTAGTCTATCACCTCTCTGGTGTCTACTGTCCACCCACAATTCATGCACACTTCAAGAAACATTCATCTGTACACATATGTCTTATATACGCATTAACAACTAATTTTTGTTACCTCAAAGTTGACCAGCATATTTTTGCTCACAATGACCATATATCATCTCCCACATCAGAGATCAACTTTTTATACCTGACTTTTGTTACATAAGAGCTTTCAAGTGGAGCTAATATAAATAGAGCAACATCAGATCAATGCTTTGTTAGCTGTAAATATTCTTTAAAATATATTAAAGTGGCCTTATATTACTTATAGTGTTTTAAATTGCACTGGATGGACTGCCATTAGTCTTCCATCTTTTAGTTTCAATTTTCCTCCCTTGGTAGTAGCTAATTATCTTTAGTGTGGGTTCTTGTCAGTGCCAGATTTAATCTGTTTAGTAAAGATTTTTTTCTCTAGCTCTTTGCTCTAACGCTTGTGAGGTGTGATTGGTTTCTTGTGAAGATCCTTACTAAAAATATAGAGAAGCCATGAATGGGAAAGACAAAAGGAACATTTCAGATCTATTGTTGAGACAACTCTAGTGTTCTTGGGAAAATGCTGGGTGAACTAGTTGCTTTTCATTTACTTGAGTCATTAGCACCAACAAAATGTAGGGTCTCACCTCGAAAATATTTAAATAATTTTAACAAAATAATTAAGGAGTTAAAAATTTCATTTGTTAAGTGTGACTTTTCTACACAAAAGACTACAGTTGAGTCAGTTGTATTCATTTAAAATCCCCAGAATTTTTTTATTGGCTAATACTAATGCAGAATTTCAATAAGAAATAGACAAAGTCAATGCAAAGACACATGATGTTTCCCCCTGTAATATTTAAGCTGTTGAAGTGAACAAGAGTCTTTTTGATTGTTAAATAAAATCATGGTTTTGTAACAAGTAAGTTGTGTGCTTTACTCTGTGTGACTAGAATTGGAACACTCAAGTGGTATTAATTTCAAATATGATATAATTAGTTAACTTATCTTACATTTTCCTCTTGGTTAATGGTTTTCAAATAAATTTCAAGATTATAACTTATTTTATCGAAATATTATTTGATTATTTCAAATTTTAATCTAGTCTCTGCCAAGGAGCCCTGGAATGTACAATTTAATAGTGTGATCTGGCCAACATATAATAATGCTGTCCAAGCCTCCCTTCCAAACCTAATATGAACAGTGTATTTGAGAAGCACACTTTGTGCTCATTCAAACAAGGTTTGGCTGAGAGAAAGAAATCTGATCAGTGGTGTAACTAACTCCATCTTATTAGAAAAAATATATGTTATTTACACAGGGTATATAAATAGGCCTGACAGGCAGCCACAAAATAATGAAACATTTCATCCAAAAGCCTTCCTCAACAAACAAACAAAATCTAATAAACAAAATAAAATTAAAACATAGCTGCAGCCTATATGTACCCTGTTTAAAAAAATAACACATATTATTTTTTAAAATCCTAAAGTCTGATTGCAGTCTCACCCATAGGTTATTTGAAATAGTCATTTTTATGATATTATTGATATATACATATGTATAAGTTTAATTATTTATATTATCTATAAGCCTCTGTAAATAATAGTTAATATTTAATATGATATCATTTGTTGTTGTTTTTTGGTGGGGTTTGTCATGTTCTCCTGGTGCTAGTATCACCAGATATGATATGGTTGTCACGGTGCTGTTATCACCTGATATGTTTGTCATGTTCTCGTGGTGCTACTATCACTAGATGTGTTTGTCATGTTCTCATGGTGCTAGTATCACCAGATATGTTTGTCATGTTCTTGTGGTGTTAGTATCACCAGATATGTTTGTCATGTTCTCATGGTGCTAGTATCATCAGATATGTTAGTCATGTTCTCATGGTGCTAGTATCACCAGATATGTATGTCATGTTCTCATGGTGCTAGTAGCACCAGATATGTTTGTCATGTTCTTGTGGTGATAGTATCACAAGATATGTTTGTCATGTTCTCATGGTGCTAGTAGCACCAGATATGTTTGTCATGTTCTCCTGGTGCTACTATCACCAGATGTTTGTCATGTTCTCGTGGTGCTACTATCACCAGATATGTTTGTCGAGTTCTCCTGGTGCTACTATCACCAGATATGTTTGTCATGTTCTCCTGGTGCTACTATCACCAGATATGCTTGTCGTGTTCTCCTGGTGCTACTATCACCAGATGTTTGTCATGTTCTCCTGGTGCTACTATCACCAGATGTTTGTCGTGTTCTCCTGGTGCTTCTATCACCAGATATGTTTGTCATGTTCTCGTGGTGCTACTATCACCAGATATGTTTGTCATGTTCTCCTGGTGCTACTATCACCAGATGTTTGTCATGTTCTCCTGGTGCTACTATCACCAGATATGTTTGTCGTGTTCTCCTGGTGCTACTATCACCAGATATGTTTGTCATGTTCTCTTGGTGCTAGCATCACTTGATATGCTTTGTTTTCTCCATGTTTGTGTTGTGCCTTGTTATTTGTAGTTATTCATGTTCCTGTTGTTATAACAAACATCTAATAATAATTTATTTTTTTTTTGAATTGTTATAGTTCTCTAAAGTTATTTTATAATTTTGCTTAAAAGTTTGATTGAATTTATAAAGTTCATTATTTTAAATTGTTCTAGGAAAAAGGAGTAATTAATGTTACAATGATACAATAGCACTCAAACACAAAGGGATATTGTTTGATTAATTGAAAGCTGTATAGACTTAAGCATATAAGCTAGAAATAATTATCAAACAGTGGCATGAAATTGTATTCAGTCAGATACTAAGTTTTTTTCATTGAAAGGTTTGAAAAATTATTGCAACACGTCCAGTAGCACTTAATTATAGCTATGCCACATCTCTAGCTATACCACTGTATAAGTTAAACATGTGTATTTTTGGGAATTCCATAATTTAAAAACTGATTTCAAAATTGATATCAAAATGTTACCTTATAAAGATTTGGCCTGTAATAATTCATCAGGAAATGGGCTTATTATGAATGCAGGTTGATTCAATTCTTAAATAACTTATTAGAAAATAGATGTAATTTTAAAAAAAAATAGATTGGAAATTTTACTGTTGTAAACTCTATCTAATAGTTGTGATGGCACTTGAAAATGTCTTATAGCTAAGTTAAAATATAAATAACCATGTTCCTGTTTAAAAGTAGGTTGAAATGATACATGTACCAACTATTTGTTTTATAGAGGTTTGTTTTGTTGCTTTCCAGGAGGGCAGTCCATTCATTGTCTGCATGACATATGCATTTCAAACACCAGAGAAGCTCTGTTTTATCCTTGACCTCATGAATGGGGGTGATCTTCACTATCACCTTTCTCAACATGGAGTCTTCACAGAAAAGGAAGTCCGCTTTTATGCTGCGGAGGTGATCTTAGGTCTGGAACACATGCACAGTCGCTTTGTTGTTTACAGGGATTTAAAGGTAACTCAATTATTTTTTTTATAAATGAACACAGCCATCCAGTATTTCCATGTTTACTGCCTTAGGTTAACAGCTTTGTCTGATCAACACTGTCAACAGTATAGCCACTTAAAAAACACATTTCAAGGTACAAATTCTTCACTGTGCCAAAATAAAGCATTTTCTCCATAATTAAAACGTTTATCTTTGTAAATTTTGTGTTCTCATAAATTTATTTCACAATTTTTGTGATTTAATCCATAAACCAGCCGCCTTCTTGGAAACCTGTTCACCAACAAATAAACTATGAAGTTTGGAACAAAGTAATGATATTGACAAGTGAGATTGATGAGTTCTAAACAAAACTATTATTTTTATTAAATGCAAAGTTAATAGTGGGATACTCCAGTCCGTGCTTGGCTTATCACTCTTCACATTAAATAGCCAGTTGATGAAATCCTTTTTAATTTACACCATAAATCTGAACAGTAATTTGTTGGTTATTAAGGTGATTGATGTGGTCTATCTAACAGTTTAAAGGATATTTTTTGTCAAATGTAATGTTAACTTTTTATGCAAGATTTTCTTTGTTACCATTGAATAAAAACTTTCATAGAACCTTAAATTAAGTAAGATATGCTGCAACTGCTTCAACTGCAACTTTAAGTATGCGAGGACCAAAATGCACCATATTGTAAAGAAGTTTATCTGATATAAGATAAATATAGGAGATGTAATGTTTAAACAAATACAAACATTAAGAAAAATGCAATGTGCGTAAATCGCAACTGTTGGACCTACATAGAAAAATGTATATTTTACTTCATAGATGGCTGTTAGCTGTTGATAATGTGTTGATAGCAAATTTATTCACTACTGAATAGATGGCTGTTTTCTGTCAATGGTGTGTTGATGTAGCTTTGTCCCATCCAGCCACAAACCATTGTCACTCCAGCACCATAAAAGACCTGTAGGATAAACATAACATCATTATAGAGCTATGGCAGGAGACCCATCAATGCAGAAAATGGGGAAATACCATTACTGAAATGTCTTGATTACTTTGGGCGAGAGCGTGAGTGGTGGTGGCATAAGAAGTGTGGAGAGCATAACACTGAACATCCATAATTAATTATTGAACAGCATTAGAGGTAATGAGGGATAAAAATGGGTTGGCTGTGGGCAAAAATGAGCCACCTGTATTATTTTCATTTGTTACTTGTAGTGTACTTTGGCAATGAATAACTGTAAAATTTGTCGGGTTGATGTGATATTGGAGATTTTCTTCCTTGGAATTGATTGGTATGTAATAGAGATAAAACACCTATCTTGAGAACAGTAATTGAGACTACATTTAATTATGTACATTATATTGAAAAATGCTTGATTTATCTGGGTAGTCTAAAGTTAAATGTAGTTGCTGAGTAAGTGTGTAAAATAAAATTTGGATAGGTGCCCAAACTAATAATACAGAGCAGCCACAGAAATTAAAAATGCTTGTAAATAGTATTTACTAGGTTAATTGCTCAGAAGTTGTATTTTTGCTGTTTTAATCAGAATGTTTATGCTGAGTGTACTCCAACAAGAAGTCAGTTAATTTCACATGAAGAATTTTAATAATAAGTCTTTTAGGTAAAAGAACTTGGACTCATAATTCTTCTTATTAGTTTTTTGGCAGAAATTTGTAACCTGTAAACATATCTCGTGTAACTAGCTAACACTGTCATTTTTGTAAAGTGAGATTTGTCATGAAAAAAAAATATTATGTAGAAAAAGTTGTAACTTATTTGATGTCTAACAGAGATTAAGGAGTTCCTTAGTGTCTGGCTGAGCATCTCAGTGTCTGGCTGAGCGTCTCAGTGTCTGGCTGAGCATCTCAGTGTCTGGCTGAGCATCTCAGTGTCTGGCTGAGTGTCTCAGTGTCTAAGTGTCTGGCTGAGCATCTCAGTGTCTGGCTGAGCATCTCAGTGTCTAAGTGTCTGGCTGAGCATCTCAGTGTCTGGCTGAGCATCTCAGTGTCTGGCTGAGCGTCTCATTGCTGGCTGAGCGTCTCAGTGTCTGGCTGAGCGTCTCAGTGTCTGGCTGAGCGTCTCAGTGTCTGGCTGAGCATCTAAGTGTCTTGCTGAGCATCTAAGTGTCTGGCTGAGCATCTCAATGTCTGGCTGAGTGTCTCAGTGTCTAAGTTTCTGGCTGAGCATCTCAGTGTCTGGCTGAGCATCTCAATGTCTGGCTGAGTGTCTCAGTGTCTAAGTTTCTGGCTGAGCATCTAAGTGTCTGGCTGAGCATCTCAATGTCTGGCTGAGTGTCTCAGTGTCT
>MUZC01001512.1:294909-319153 GCA_002072015.1 Radix auricularia
TCTCAGTGTCTGGCTGAGTGTCTCAGTGTCTGGCTGAGCATCTCAATGTCTGGCTGAGTGTCTCAGTGTCTGGCTGAGCGTCTCATTGCTGGCTGAGCATCTCAATGTTTGGCTGAGTGTCTCAGTGTCTAAGTTTCTGGCTGAGCATCTCAGTGTCTGGCTGAGCATCTCAGTGTCTGGCTGAGCGTCTCATTGCTGGCCTAGCATCTCAGTGTCTGGCTGAGCATCTCAGTGTCTGGCTGAGTGTCTCAGTGTCTAAGTATCTGGCTGAGTGTCTCAGTGTCTGGCTGAGCATCTCAGTGTCTGGCTGAGTGTCTCAGTGTCTGGCTGAGCGTCTCATTGCTGGCTGAGCATCTCAATGTCTGGCTGAGTGTCTCAGTGTCTGGCTGAGTGTCTCAGTGTCTAAGTATCTGGCTGAGTGTCTCAGTGTCTGGCTGAGCATCTCAATGTCTGGCTGAGTGTCTCAGTGTCTGGCTGAGCGTCTCATTGCTGGCTGAGCATCTCAGTGTCTGGCTGAGTGTCTCAGTGTCTAAGTATCTGGCTGAGTGTCTCAGTGTCTGGCTGAGCATCTCAGTGTCTGGCTGAGCGTCTCAGTGTCTGGCTGAGCATCTCAGTGTCTGGCTGAGCATCTCAGTGTCTGGCTCAGTGTCCAAGTGTCTGAGTGTCTAAGTGTCTTGCTGAGTGTCTCATTGTCTGGCTGAGCGTCTAATTGTCTGGCTTAGCATCTCAGTGTCTGGGTGAGTGTCACAGTGTCGGGGTGAGTGTCACAGTGTCTGGGTGAGTGTCACAGTGTCGGGGTGAGTGTCAAGCATCTGACTGAGCCTCTCAGTGTCAGGCTGAGTTCCTCAGTGTTGGTTCAGTGTTTGAAGTTTTTAAATTTGAAAGTTGTATGATTTGGGTTTCAAATAATAATATAGCCCATGTTGTATTTTAATATTGCTCTATAAAAGCTACAATCCTTTATTATTATTTTTAACTTAAAGAAACTCATTCAAACATAAATATTTATGTCTTTCTTTTCTTTTAATGCAACTTAGAGCAATGACTTTAAAAAGCTCTCACCAACTTCTGTTTTTATCTTGTTTGAAAAATTACACTTAACATCAAGCGCAATATTGCTGACTAATATTTGTATTACTTAAAAATTCTTCTAACTTCATATAGCACCAAGGAAATATTAATGAAACTTTAAACAGAAGTAAAAATATATATATATATATATATATATATATATATATATATATATATATAAATGAAATTAAANATATATATATTTATATAAATGAAATTAAAAAAAGACGTGAGCAATGCTACACAAACACTCCCCCCACCTCAACTTTTTTTCTACCCCAGCAACTCTACCATAAGCCAGTGGACAATATTTGAGTGCGGCTTTAAAGGGAATGGTGTTGGTCTGTAGTCTGTGGCACTCTAGAAAATCAATGAGTTCCCCTAACAAAAGACCACCACTAATGGCTGGACAAGCCCATGACTACAAATCTCAGTGTGTTATGGAAATGCAAGCAGAGATTTGAACCACCTTGGTCCTGGTGACTGTTGATTGTACATATTGGCAGTAAACAACAGGAACATAATCCTGCAGTGTGTGCATTGCTTCTGGTGACAAACTTAGTAATGTATCCATAAGTGATTGAAGCTCAAGGCCTGAGTGATGGATTGGTTTACATCTCTCTGAATAACTGTTATTGCTTATTACATGACAATAGAATTTAAATTATTGTATCTGGTATTTTATTGCATTGATTAATTAATTTTGTTTATAGATGTACTTAAATTAATTTTTACTGTAGTTAAACTGGACCATTTAGGGAATTTATTATTTTTTTTATTATTTTTTATTTTGCATGTACAAGAAATCACCATAAATTTTAAAAATATTTTCATATCAATAATCCAATAAAACCTTTATTATTAATAACTTAGAACTCTGAGTTACCAATAAAGATAAAGAAAAAAGAAGGAATTTAATTGGTTTATTGATCATTTCCTAAAAATAGCAACAGAAATTCTATGACTCTAGATTGTTCTTTGATTTTAAATAAATATATTACATCTAGAATAAGCTATTCAGTTATCCTAACTTTTTGAGGTTTTGAGACTATGTCCTGTCATTTTATCAACGTATTTTGTAACTTTCTTTTCTAAAACTGTTGAATCCTATTACCACTACCTGGACTCCAACCAGAGGATCATTTCTGTCTTGTTACTGCAACCTTTTAACTATGCTGGCGCCTTGTTGAAAAATGTATGAGCCATTAGGATTAATGATGAGAGAGTGATCTCAATGGAATGGCCTGAAAATGTTGCCACTGTTTGGCTACACTAACCCATTAGAACTATTTCAAAAATCAATTTCTGGCTCTGCTGTGTTACATGGGTGTAGAGAGAGAGAGAGACAGATTGAGAGAATGGTTGTGGTGGTTTGACAAAGGGAGCCACTAGGTATCTGAGACCATTAAACTCCAGCTGTAGATGAAACCTGAAGACTGCCATGGCTCACCAACTCCTGAGTTTGAAGTTTAAAGTTGTAATGGATGGATGACCTACTTAACATGATGATATTGATGATGCAGGTGGTGGCATGTGGTAGTGTTATTTTAGATCAATAACATTTGAACACAAAGCACTGGGTACAACAGTGCACCATTAGCTGGTCATTGATATACTCAATACACAAAGTACTGTATACAACAGAACACCACTAAGTGGTCATTGATACACTCAATTTGAAATTCATTAGGGCACACACAAAGTCCTTGCCTATTAATAGAAATAAAGGATTAAAAAATTATAATTTAATGCTTATTGTATTTAGTAAGGGTGTGTGGTAAGCGTGATTGAATAAGTGAAGTACAAAAGTGTGAACAGAAGCTGAGTTGGTTTGAGGGAAGAAGACAAGGAGCTGTTTGATTAGGGACACCTTTGTAATCATAAATGACTGGTAGTAGTGGTCTAGTAATTAAAAAAGATTAAATCAATTATAAGTTTTTAAAACCTGTAAAAAACAAAGTTTTTGACTATAAATCCTTTATATATGAGCCATAACTAAAGGTATGTTCAATAAAATACATACCGCGAGACAGACTAGCATAAAAATTTATATTCTCATAGAGATACATGGAGATAATCTAAAAATGCATTAATTTAATCACAGTATATTTGATCTATGTGAAATTTTAATATATCATTTTTACCTTGCCACAAATCTGCCTGCAAAATTTTAACTCGATAGGATACCTGAAAGTGGGTTAAAAATTGATCAAAAGTTTTTGTGAGAGACAAGCAGATGCTACGAGCTAATTAAAGAATTAAAAAATACTTTCCATATGTTTTATTAAACAAGTGGACACAAATATACATTTGCTTTTTTTTTTTTTTTTTTAAAAGAAATTTATATTTTCATAGGGTTTGAAATCTGTCTTTTTTTTGTTTTACTTAGACTAAATTTTTAATTGTTGCTAAGGAGCTATTGTAGATACAATGCAACATTTCTTGTTAGGTTTTAATTAATATATTTTACAAAACTTCTTTGATCATTTACGCTCACTAAAAGACCACACAAAAATTTAAGTCTTGTCACTGTGCTCTGTTTTGAAATTCAAAGACTTCATTAAATTTTATTGGTTCTTATTTATAATTAACTCATGTCCCAAGGTATCCATCCCCCGAAACCTTTACATCTGTTTTATTCTAAATAATATTAAAAACCACAAATCAATATTCAGTCTCTGACATGTTTATTACTTAAATGTCTGTTGCTACGATTATATTTCTATTGAAACATCCATTTTTTAAAATTTAAGTCACATATTTTTATCTTTTTTTTGTTTTTTTTACAGCCTGCCAACATATTATTAGATGAAAATGGCCATGTACGAATATCTGACCTTGGTCTAGCTTGTGATTTTTCAAAGAAAAAACCTCATGCAAGTGTGTAAGTATCTTTTTATACAGATATCAGACGCAAAAATGTTTTGGGTAATATTTGCTAAAATATATGTTTGCTGTTATAACATAATCATGTAATAGAGTGGTAGAAAGGAGGGGACTACATAGGTCGCCAGCATTAGTGGGGTACCAAAATCCTAAATTATCCATATATAAATGGCCTTGGATGCTGCTTGGAATATTTTTATGACTTTTTCATACTGGTTATGTAATTAATCCTTTTTGATACTTAGTTCATAGATATATTTTGGGGAAAATGTTAACAATAGTCTTTAAAAAAACTGCTAGCAAAGTGTAAACTTAAAGCTGCTGTAAAGGCTAGATGTTGACACACTTTAAAGTAAGTGTGTCATTTGACAGGTTCTAAAGGGTGGCATTTGACAGCTTCTAACAGGTAGCATTTGACAGGTTCTAAAGGGTGGCATTTGACAGGTTCTGAAGGGTGGCCTTTGACAGGTTTTAAAGGGAGGCCTTTGGCAGGACACTATCTTTTAATGTTGTCAGTCTGAAATTCACAACTTTTGGAAAATTTTATATAACAATCATATATTTTTATTTATTTATTAGCAATTAAAAATAAAGTAATTTTATGAAGAAAATCCATCCACAGGATTTCCACTTGCATACACTAGATTCTCAATGATTTACAGCGATGTGTTATTGTGTTTTAAAAAATTGTAAAGGTTCAGGTATTCACCAAAATGTATCCCTGAAAATTGCATTCAACATTGGAGCAGAAGCTCAATAAGCTCCTCTGCCTATATTTAGCCAATTGCAAAAACCCTGCACCACTATTTATTTATTAAAAATCGTTTGCAAAGGAATAGCATGGCTTTCAGTTACTACAGGTCTGGCCACCCCTGGTTTTAAGACAAAGAATATATGTACCATTCTTGAATGAAATAACTACTTGTAAGGTGCAAACTACAAATCTGTCTTTCTCTCAGGGGCACTCACGGCTATATGGCACCAGAGGTTCTCCAGAAAGGTACTGCCTATGACTCAAGTGCTGACTGGTTTTCATTTGGTTGTATGCTCTACAAGTTGCTCAAAGGGTAAATCTTGTCTCAGCATGTACATGTGGCTAGTAATAGGGAAGCTGCCAAAATGGCAATCTTACTCAGTTTTCAATTCACCTTGGAGCAAAGCAATATTAGTTTCATGAATTGACTCAAGAAAATCCCTGTTGGAGATACTATGTTATTAAGTTGTTGAAGTCATGAATGTGTAGAACAAAAAGTCATTAATTATTTGATTTGTGCCAATACATTTTTTTAACTAGAAACTGAGGTTGATTGCCTTGCTTGTCAGCTTTAAACATCTATTGTATCATACTTTGAATACTATTATAATATAGTGGATTGATCAATAGTGCAGTACCAGATTTGGTAACCACTGTAGAACTATGATAATTACATCAGTGTAGTACTACATTTTAATGACCAGTTTAGCATGGTAGTTTTCTCTCTAGAATGGTCTCCATTGATCAAACCTGAAAAGACGTAGCACTAATCCCATGATATCCTTTTGTTGTCATCCTCCTGACAGGCACAGTCCCTTCCGACAACACAAGACTAAAGATAAGCATGAGATAGATCGGATGACTATGACAATGGTAGGTCCATCGGTACGACAATTTATTGGATTTTCACAAGTTTGTGCCGCACGCTTTGAATATTTGTTTAAATGTTATACTAATATTTTGTGTTACTCTGTTCTTGTTTTTTTTTTTGTTTTTTATATTTAATTCTACAGTTGACCTTTCACTTGAGCCAACTTCTGAAAAATTAACAATGGACTTTTTCAAAATATCATTGGATTATAGCGTTATTTTATTGGCTTCAAGGTTTTTTTTTTATAGCATAGTTAGTTTTTTAATAATATTTCTTTTGAACTTTGAAAAGTGTTGTATGAATGGAATGTCATTTGTAGGATATAACTCTGCAAAGAAACAAATATTTTCTCATTAGCCAAGATTTTCAAATTTTGAAGATGTTTAGTTTTATTGCAAATCTTGAAGTGGTAATTTTTGTGGGGGCTCTTTGATCACATTTCTGGAAATTTCAACTGCTTTTTAATCCATTTTTGTAATGACATTTTATTTCTTATTTTATTTTTCTCCCTTTATTTTTAGCGCATTTTCGAGATGTCGAAATCGCTATTGCACCCGTTTTGTCCGTCCGTCTGTCATCACCCTTGATCACAGCATCCATAAGTCCTAGACCCATGATGTATATATGTTTTTTGTATGTCCTGACCTGCCATTTGTGCATCAACACTCAGTTACTCGATCCGTTTAAAAACCCCGTTAAAACTACCAAAAAATATTTCGAATCGAGAGGTAACACTAGCACAGGGAACGGCCGCCATTGCCGGAAGTCGAATGCACAATTCTTCAAGCATTGAAGAGTCGTGCGAAAGGGTGCAAAATAATTAGTTTTTTTTTATTTGACGTCATTAGAATATGTGTAAAAGTTTAGAGAGTTTTACGTCATCATTTGTGGTGACTTGTAGTTGGATTAAAGAGAAAATAATTTTTTTTAAAAATGTAAAGAAATGACTTTTAAATAAAAAAATGTCAGTTATATTCATTACACAAGAAAATTCATAAAAATATGTATAAAATCTAAACACAATTACTGATAACTACATAATTCTGATATCTAACATAAGTACTGATACATAATACGAGAATGCGCTAACACGTCCTGAATTCCAATAGGTACCAGGCTTAACATGATTTTTTTTTCTTTACATGTTTGTTGTTGTTTTTTTTTTTGGTAAATGATTTTTTCTTTTACTTCTGTTGAGTTTATACTCTCAAACACTTACATCAATTTAAAATTATTCAATCAGAAAGAAAAATAGATCTTATCACCATTATCTCTTGTCAGAGAATGTTGACATTCACTTTATGTGTGTTCAATCAAGCATTGCCAACAGGGGTTCTAAAATATAGACACAGTACATAAACAACTATTTCACTGCTGCTTTTGCATAGTCACCCACCTCGGGACCCCACCATGAAGATTCAGACTTGTCAATTCATTCTCCTAATAGCTTGAGGCAAGAGAATACCTAAGCTATTTTGATGTATAGATTTTGATACATAGTGGTGCAATAATTTTAACATCTACTAATGCATTAGAATTGATGAAATTCAATGGCCAGCATGCTTATATTTTTGTGGCCTTACAAATAGTGTGGTGGAATTTTTTTCTTTTCATTGTTTCATTTGTAAATTTTTATTTACCTTTGTTTTTCTTGTTGATTATTTTCAATCATGAATAATATAGTTGCTTCAACTAATTTATTGCTTGTGTTCTAGCTCTTTAAAAATCATTGTTTGATTATTTAAATTAAAACATTGCTTTCTTTAAAACTTTACAAAAATTTACATTAAACCCTTCAACGTTAAATTTTTAAAAGAATACACTGTACATTTGGTATTATTTATCTAGAGGAATTCTATTTTTCATTCAAAAGTAAAACTTTTAGCACAAATAAATTATAATGGGCAAAATGTTAATGGTCAATTTAAAATTATTTTGGGGCTAATTTATCTTTATAAATTTATTCATTTTATAATATTATGTGTTTTAAAATATACCTTAAGGAATTAAATGTGGGGGCCTTCAATAAAATCTGATGGTAATCGAATTTCAATTTTAAATACTCAAAACATTTTTTCTTTAGGGATAAAATAAGTTGTTGATATCATCTTGAATGATGTCAATCAGTTCTTGTGGAGGATGACCTGTCCGTGTAGGCATAACTTGAAGAGTGGACAACTCTTGGTTGTATGGTCCTGGCTAAGAGAACTGTGGTGGCTAAAGTCTTTCCCTTTACTTGCAGAATGTTGACTTACCTGACACAATGTCCATAGAAATGAAAACTCTCCTGGAGGGATTGCTGCGGAGAGATGTGGAGGACAGGCTCGGCTGTAGGGGAAGGGGGTATGTATGATAGTAAACAATTTTAAAAAGCACAAGGGGGTATGTATAATTATGACAAAACACAAGGGGTATGTGTAAAAAAAATAACAAAGTGGCTTTTGAACTGGTTTGTTAGGTAAGTATTCAAAGGGTAAATATCAGAAGATATTGTATAAGTATTGAGACCTGGTGTAAGCTTCAGGTTATGGGTAAGTATGACCACCTTGCTTTTTTGTGCAGATGCTTTATCACATGCAATAAAAGGAATGAATGAACAAATTAGTTATGTTAAATGTTCATATCATTAAAGTTTTAACTTTAGAATGGGCAAGAAATATTTTTTGTGGCTATGTGAAATTCATGGTTTAATGATCATAAGTTGTAAAGATTAAATGTTACATGTGAAGAAAGGGTTAATAGGAACATCAGTTTAGTCCACAAATATTTTTAAAACCATAATATTATCATAATGAATACTTCAGTAGTATATGGTTATATTCATCATGCTATTCCAATACCCCCCCTCCCCAAATCCAAGTTGACTGTGTCTGATTGATCTGTTTGTACTTTGAAGAGCCCAAGAAGTCAAAGAACATCCGTTTTTCAAGGGGATTGACTGGGTCCAAGTCTACCTCCAAAAATATTCCCCACCACTGATTCCACCCAAGGGTGAGGTCAATGCAGCTGATGCCTTTGATATTGGCTCATTTGATGAAGAGGACACTAAAGGAATTAAGGTATTCTCATAGACTAATAAGCTCAAAGGTACTCTAGGTAAGATATCAAGATATGAGTTTCTAGTTCTGGAGTAAAGTTCTAAATTTGCTTTAGGTTTAAAATAAAAAGATTCAGGCCCCACACAATTCACAGCTGTGTGAGGAAAACCAGAATGTTCAAAGATGTTCAATGAGAATGTTCAAAGATGGTTAAGGAGAATGTTCATGATGTTCAAGGAGAATGTTCAAAGATGTTCAAGAAGAATTCAAAGATGTTAGAGGAGAATGTTCAAAGATAATATTCAAAGATGTTCAAGGAGAATTCAAAGATGTTTGAGAAGAATGTTCAAAGATGTTAAGGACATCCAGAATGTTCAAAGATGTTCAAGGACAACCAGAATGTTCAAAGATGTTATTTCCATCTACTGAATTTATATTATTTATATCCCTTGAAGTTCATCAAAAATTCTACAGCACCTTCAACAAAGAAGTAGTCAGTTGTGATTATTTTTAATCAGTTAACAATATTTAATAGAGTCATTTATAGATTTAGTGAAAGAAGATGTGTACAGCTAATAATCAGCATCTTCCACATTTCTGATGAGGATGCATGAAACAAAGGAATCAGTTCTCTCACAGCCAAAATGAAAAACATGTTAACAAATGAACAAATTTTTTTTTCAGTTGACTGAAGCTGACCAGGACTTGTACAAAAATTTCCCCTTGGTTGTGTCAGAGAGGTGGCAACATGAAGTAGCTGAAACAGTCTTTGATGCCATCAATACAGACACAGATAAGGTAGAGCAGAAACGCAAACAGAAACCTAAAGGAGATGAAGTTGATCTTGGTGAGTCTATAGATTCAAAATCAGCATAGAAAATGGTGATAGTCAAAGAATGAGCTGAATTTTTACACTATCTATTTAGCTCATTTTTTCATTGTACCTTTTAGTTAACGTTTAAAGCCCCATAAGGTTTTTGCTAAACTTCAGCCTCAGTCCCATAAGTATTGCCCGTATTGCAATTAACTGGTTATGAAATTTATAAAATTGATGAAAAATCTATTTATATTATTATTGTCATATTGACTTCATCTTTTAGGATAAGAATGGTTATTTAATCTATCCAAAATACTGTATTGAGTTTAAAACTATTTTTATCTTTAATTAAGAACTATTATTTTTATAATAAGTATAGCAAAATCACATCTTCAAACAAAAAATTGTAAAAACTACCATAAAACTTCATTAATTGAGCAATAACACTAGCAAGGGAAACGGCATCATTGCCGGAAATATCAAGGCTCGCTTTACTGCGCTTTGGTTATAGAGCTGAGGCGCGCATTACCGCGCTTTTTCAATTTAAACATTAAATTTGATACATTTTATATCATAATGTCAATATTCTGTCATAAAATATTTAAAAACCTTGGTCTCAGTAATATAAAGTTTTCTGTAAACATTAATTAACATCTAAGGAGCTAAACTTAATTGATGCACTATTCGGGAAATTTTTACGGGACTGAGGCGGAAGTTTTCTGAAAACCTAATGGCACATTAACAGTTAACAGAGCATGTAAAATATTATATGACATATTTATTTATTATTATATTTCATTGTTTGGGCATATATTAATTTGTGAAAAGGGAACGATGTAAAAATAAGAAGAGCAAAGATTTAATAGATAAGGTTTATTTTTCGTTTGTATTAAATGTCACTTTTTGTGTATGTGTGTTTATAAGTGTGTTAGTTATTGTTATGACTAAATATATCGGTCAGATATTTGTGCAGCTACCACCATTAAAAATCACTATGCTTTCCATTTTCTCGACATACCCTTGTTGTATTTATGGGAAGAAGATGGTTGCTGTCTAGCTATCCATATTTTGTAATCCTTTGATAGTCATTTATAACTTTTTAAGGGAATATGAGACCAAAAACTCAAAATATTGTTCTTTTTATTGTACTTACCCCATAGTGAAAGTGAAAGCACAGGTATTAAACTCGTAAATTGCAAGGAAAGTGCTGCGTGCTGTAATTTTCTGTGTTGAAATTTTCAATTTTTGAAGATGATTAGTTTTATTACAACTCTTGAAGTGGTAATCCTTGTGCAATTATTCAAATTATTATTTAAAGCTGGCCCAACAGATTGTATTGTTGAAGGTGAAGTGTTGAAGCTTGGAGGACCTTTCAACCAATCTTGGTCCAAAAAGCATCTCAAGTTGTATCCCAACAGACTGGAGTTTTACCAAAAGGCAAGGGATGGAACTGTGCCTAAGGGGAAGGCAGTTGAGGTAAGCTCACCATGGTACATCTAGGTTAGTGATACATTATGAACCTTAGCAAATTTCCAACTAAAAATTTTCATATTGAACCTTAAATCTGTTGTAAAAGTAATCACTATACAATAATGAAGGAGTAATCAATGGTGGTTAATATAATTACTTTGTGCAAGGAGACCTTCTAACCAAGGGAGACCTATGTACCCAGGAAGACCTGCTAACCCAGGGAGACCTTTTTACGCAGGGATACCTATTTACTCAGGGATAACTATTTACCCAAGGAGATCTATTTGCACTATTAGGCTTAAGCCTAAAACATGTCTTACTAGCAAACATGTGGTGAAAATAAGATGGAACTTTGAGATATTGTATCAAATAGATCTCTCTTTTATCTAGTGTCAATATCCCACTTGAATATAATTAGCCCTCATTTTCTGTCACTTGAACTAGAAATGTATTCTTGATAAAATGCTGGCTTTGAGTTTGAATTAGCCAAAGTACATATTAAGGTTGTTAAGACCGCTCGTTTTTGAGCACATAGTCTGATGGCATCAAAGCCCGCTTCCCCCGCTTGCGTTCAGCTCTTTCCGCATTGCCATCAATTCCAAGCATTTTTTTTAAATCCAAAAAATTAACTAAACAGTGATGGTTAATGGTCTTTTTTAAATTTTATTTTGGGGACTCGTAGTTCACCGGTCTAAATAAGAGGACAGGTTCAATCGTTCGTTAAAGTTAGCTAATTTTTTTTCATTAGTTTCAAAAACCAACGCCTCGCCCCGTCCGTGGTGACGTCATGTTTACCTCTGTTGTGTGTGATGCCGATCAACTCGCGTATTAAAATTAATAATACAATAAAATTATAAAGCTACGGAGAAAACGATGATAAAATGGAATTTATTAAAAAAACATATTATTTTTGAATCGTCGCCAGAATAATTGAATTTTGCGAAGCACACGTTCCCCCTCCCCGTTTTTTTCGGTTCAAATAGGGTTTGAGCTACACTCGGCGTACTATTAATGTGGTAATCAAATGCCTTTGACTAGCAGGAAAACTGTCACTAAAAGACCGAACTCGAATTTGTGGGCCGATTAATCGCCCGGTATCTTTGCTACGTCTTTCAAATACCTCTCGTAATATAGGTACATGTACTTCACTAAGCGGCGTGCGCCGATAAGTTTTTGAATGCCTGAACTGAAACAGACTATAAACCGGTGATCAGAAAACAGACTATAAACCGGTGATCAGAAAATGTGGATAGGTCACGGGGTCATATGCTTTTATTATAGCTTTCTTTGTCTTTATAAGAAACAGACTATAATTAATATAAATAGAAACAGCCTCGGCCTTGACCGTTGTTGACATCAAACGCGCACTGTGTTAGCTCTCGTACAGTCTGGACAACTAACCAGCTGGATCACGGTATCACTTTTACTCACCGCGACAAAGGGAGAGGCGCGAGGCGCGTTATCGCTTGTGTTGTTTTTTTCACTAGTTTTTTTTCACTGCATTATCGCTAGGTTTTTTTTTTGTGGTTTTTTTTGTTGTTGTTGTAGGTTTCTTTTGGGTTACACGGTCCTACAGTCCTGAATAAAGATGACCAGTCCTGGTCTGAGGACCAGTTAACCGTTAACAAGCATAGTACATATCACCCTAATGTTCTTCACTTTCTTGTTAAAGTTCTTAGTTCATCTGTCACTCTTTTCATTGTCATTTTCAATATTATTTTGAGCCACACAAAGTCAATTGATTGGTTATTTGTTAGTTAAGGACATATTTAATACCACTACCTAACCAAGTACTGCAAAATGGGGCCACCAGTTGTTTGGCTAATTGTGAAATTAAGAAAAACAGTGATAGCTGTCTGATAGAGTTAACCCTGCTCAAATGTTGATGGATACTTCTAATACAGACCAATGGCTAAATAAGGGTTGGAGGTGCAAACCAAGTGAGAGATGTCTGCAGGGGAAAAGCTGTTAACTTTAAGA
Source organism: Radix auricularia (assembly GCA_002072015.1). Taxonomy (NCBI): domain Eukaryota; kingdom Metazoa; phylum Mollusca; class Gastropoda; family Lymnaeidae; genus Radix; species Radix auricularia. The sequence continues at coordinate 307,797 of MUZC01001512.1, forward strand.
CATCCTGTTGCATTATTATTTTTTAAAATCATTTTATTTTTGTTGAGTCATTTTACTCAGTACTGATTAGGCCTGTCAACGGGTACCCGGGTACCCGTTGACGAGAAATTACCCGGGTAGTAAAAATGGCGCTGGGGTACCCGTGAAAATGGTACTGCAATATCATTACCCCTGTCTTTGAACTGTGGCGCTTTTGTGTTCAAATTTCGGCTCGCGAATAATGTATCAAATTAAAAATTTTCGTTTGAAATATATACTGTGAACTACGCCTTCATGAAACGCTTAAAAAGAAATAAGTGTTATTGCGGAAATAAAACATGGGCCTGACAAACTACAAAATATTTTAATACACTTTTTTTCCCCAGGAACATGAAACAAAAATTATTTAAAACAAAAAGGTTTTAGTTATTTGAATTGTTCAAGCAAGGAAAATAGAACAAAACGCCGATAACTACTATTAACTAAGAAGGGGTAGACATGACCTTCGCTTTGACTTTGAAATACGCCGCTCATCGTTGTTACCGATTGAGTGAGCCAATGTTGTTTATCTAATCGCCCCCCCCCCNTCCACTCCAATCCCCACCATACTTTAAACAAATATTTCAATCGTTTGAATGATTTTCACTATAATAACTAAATAAATGGTGGGGGTGGGTCCGTCCCCTCAGTATTACACAAAATAGGACACAAGAGCGATAACTAGGAAGGGCTAGAAATGATCTTAACGTTGACTCTGAAATACTCGCTCATCTTTGTTACCGATTAAGACACGCCAATTTCTTTTATCTAACCCCCTTTCTCCACTAACATGTCGCCAATCCTATCCCCAACATACTTTAAAAGAAATAAACACCTGTTACATTCTGTTGTTGTTGTAGTTATTTTAATTTTTTTTTTATATTGTTTTTTTTCTTTTCTTTTTTTTTTCTAACAAAAATCATATTTCATTCACTGAACAATCTTCACTGTATTACAAAAATAAATGCTGGGGGATGGGTCCACTAAGCTAGAGATAAAAGCGGCTGTTTGTTAATAGAGAAACCACCCCTTCTTTGACAGTAACTTCGCTTTGAAATATGCCGATTGATACTAGCTAATGTTGTTTGTCTACCCCCCTCTCCTCCCTTCATTCATATAACCCACTCCTTGCATTCGCTTGTTTTTCTTGTGTTCATTAACACGTGTTGACCTAGAAAAACTGATGTACAAGGTTGTCAGCATTAAAAGTTATTAAATTAATTAGTTACTAACAATTTCAAATGGGTAAGTCGTTGGCCGTGGGGAGGGACTGCATAGAGATAAATGAGGCCTTGTTTGGTTTTGTTAATAAAAACATCCCTGCTTTGAAATACGCCGACATAGGATTTCCGATTGTAGATGTTTATCTACCCCCTCTCCTTCCTCCATTCGATTGTGTTTTGTGTGTTCGTTACCACGTGTGCCTTGTGCAAATTAAAAAAAATAGTACACCCAAATTTGTCATTTTTAAAATAAATTAGTCAAAGGTGGGTAAGAGGACATATATAATTGACATTTTGCACCTAGGGGAGGAGGCGGTCACACATTTGTGACTAAAAGGGTATGTGTATTTTAGAGATGTGACGTCACATCAAAACGTGCAACTTAAAAATTAAAGTTCCCCTAAAAACTTGAATGCTAACAATTTATTTATTGACGATTTACATGGATTTACGCGTGTATCGATTTAATAGAGTTCAATTTCACATTAAATACAAACTTAAGTGACAATAAAGTTATTTGACAAATGCTCATTTTCAAAAAGGAAGTACGGCTGTTATGGGGGGGGGGATAAAAATCGGCCAAAATCATGTGACGTCGGCCGTGTGGTTACTGTGTGAAATGAGGTGCATGGAAGGTGGCTAGGTAACATTGTACAGCGGTCATGACAGGGAAAATTATGCGATGTTTCCAACGGGTAACCCGGGTACCCGTTCGAAATTTGGACGGGTACCCGGGCAGTTTTTTCAACAAAATTGACAGCCCTAGTACTGATGATTTTTATTTTTGATTGTGACTTTATATTGTATCTGCCAGTTATACTCTATGCTGGATATTAAGGAAGTCGTTCCTGAGTTCCAAAAGTACCAGAAGATGGAGAATTGTATTGTCCTGAATCTCAAGACAGATAAGATCATCATTACATCACCTGTAAGGAATTCTTTCGTGTCCACACTCTTCACTTTAAACAAAAAAATGCTACTGAGAAAGATCAATATGTATTTGGTCATTTTCAATAACAACAGCTTATGATTTATTAGTTATATTAATACAACTTAATTATAACTTAATGAAAAATGCTGTAAATATAGTGAAATTAAAAAAGCCATTATGTTTATAGTTTTGTTTAGCTTACTTTATCTCAGTCATTTTAGAGTTATTTAAGTTATTGTATATTACACCCGCACTTTGAAGCTACTGTAAACTATTAGCAAATTAGTCACTTTAAATTTGGTTCTATCCCTAGTGTTTTTTGTGAAATTTATACACCTGCTCAGCTGGATCAATATTTTTGTTTTCAAAGGACAAGGTGCTGATTAACCAATGGAAGGATGAGATTATTCAAGGCTTTAACCTGTCTACACAGATAGTAGCCACAATGAACAAAAAAGCCAGCAAGTTGTACGGCTCCGAGATACCCGGCTCTCCTAGCACAGAGAGCTTACGGAACCCCCTGGAACATCGTAACAGTAATGGCAATGGCAGTAGTTAGCTTCTCTGTTTCTTCCTTGAACAGTTTTGGTTTTTTCTTAGTTTTCATTGCATTGATTGTTCCTACAATTAACTGCTATTTTTCATCTTGATACTCTTGCTTTTATTCATTTTTAGTATATGTTAAAATATTTGTTTTTTTAACTTGTCCAAATTTAATTGTTTCAATAACAGGTTTTAAAAATTCTTGTTAATATTAGTTTTTTGTTGATACGTTTGAATGTGTTGATTGACTTGTTGATTCAGCACTTCGTGGAATGGATTAATAAACGTTTTTTTAAGGATGTATTTATTTATTTAATTCTGATTTGAAGCCGTTTTTATGTTGACCGACTTGGATAGAATTTAAATGATTTTTTTAAAGAAGTAACTGTACTTATAACTTGTTGAGTAAAATACCAAGTTTTATGTGCTGCAATGTACAACTTCCATTGTGTCAAATTTAATTTTATTATTTATTTTTTTCTTATTAAATATAAATATGGCTAAAGTGATTTCTGTTTCCTCAGCAGGGCTGATTATGATAAAACCTGCAATATTTGTGAAATACAGAACTGGTTCTTAGAGTAATGACTGGCTCTAACATAGTGACGGGTTTTTAGAGTAGTGACAGGCTCTTTCTTATCTGTTTATTGCTGCTGTAGTTGAATATATTGAATCATCAATGAAATAACATAACATGAACATCGCAGTCATGCCATAACATTCACAGCCATAACATGACAATATCCATCTATTTTCTTAATCTGACAAGACTTTTATACATACATTCATTTTTTTCTTACATTTTCTGATATAAATATTATAATTTTATTATTATTTTTTTTTTTAGTTGTTGATATAGTACAAAAACCAAATTTGGCTGTTCAATGTATCATACAGAAAATATTGGGGTTTTTTAAAGAGTATGTCAGCGCATGATACAATGCAGTGTATTTTTTCCCTCCCAAATGTATAAATGTCATGGTCAGTGTAAGAAAGAGCTCGAGTGGAAACATTAAAATGACTGTGTCTAAATGGGAGTCTAAATTGTCTATATGTTAGATATTTGAGAGCACATTGCAGGACAAGTGTGAATGAATCTCAAGTAACTGCATATTTTGTATTGTGTTGTTGGCCATGCCCTTGGCTCACAAATCCCAATGAAATATAGATGTGTCTTCATCTTGTTATTCTCAATTAGCACAAATTTTCATCATTAACATTGTTGTTCTTTAATGTAATTGTATACTTGAAACGAGCTCTGTATTTTATTTCTTTTCCCTGTTCAATGACTTGCAACATTGGAAATATTTTTAATTTTTTTTAAACAAATAGCTTTGCTTTTTTTTTTTTTTCTTTTTCTAATGGAAGAAAAAAATGCTATTTGGAAAAAAAAAAGTATTGAAAAATTTTTAATTGGTGAAAAAACGCAACTTGATACCACATTAAGGCTGTGATCATAGTGGGATGTGGTTTGGTAGTGAAAAGCTGCATTTGTCATGGGCGGATCTTGTCTTATTGATAAATTTCAATAAGCTAGGAATAACTGAAAAAAATCTCAATTTCATAACAGATCTGATTCTCTCTACATGAGTCTAATTTAAAAAATTTAGTAACAAATTGTGTTGAACTAATTTTTAGTGACACTAAATATTTTAAAATTATCTTTAAATGTGGGCTGGTTTATTTTTTGAAAAAAAAAAAAATTAAAATATTCCATCAAAAATGAAATCAAAGATTTTAGGGAGTTGTCCAGCAATTTTTGAAACAATCAGATTTTAAATGTGTTTTAGTCTCATTCTCTGGCAGGGGTCTCACTGAAAGCTTTGTTTCATTCTCTGGCAGGGGTCTCACTGAAAGCTTTGTTTCATTCTCTGGCAGGGGTCTCACTGAAAGCTTTGTCTCATTCTCTGGCAGGGGTCTCACTGAAAGCTTTGTCTCATTCTCTGGCAGGGGTCTCACTGAAAGCTTTGTTTCAATATTGAACCTGTCTCTTGAACACATTCAAATGTTTGTTATTATCATTTCATCAATGCACTCAAGATATATACTCTCATAAGTAATGGAGAGCAGGTATTTCAAAATGTAACCATTAGCTGTTAAATAACCCCTATATAGACCTAACCATTTACCAGTTATCTATTTGTATTGAGTTTTGGAGGCTAGTAAAAAGAGGATTCATTTTTCCCACCCATTTGTGTTTCAAATCTGATCTCAAAACTACTTAAGATAGGTTGAGATCCAAAATTTGACTTGAAGATTATATTTGGTTGTTGCAGAACCTAGTAAATCACGCAAGATGCGAGACTGTCTCAAATCTCCATGTTTGCAAGGATAAATTCAAATCTTCTCTAATGATTGAACTGAATAAATAGAACAAGAATCTTGTACCCCTTGAGAATTACGCTTGGAATCACTTAGGACAGTAGAATGAAAGTGAAAGAACTCTTCTGTATTGAGACACCAGAATGTCATGATTAGAAGATGCTAACAACCAGCTTAGGTCTTTAAGGGATACAATTACAGACAGGACTGCTCATGTCAGGACATAAAGGTGATAAATTCCTTGTTGAAAGCATTTTATTTCAAACATTTGGAACTTTTTTTGTTGAAATTTTGTATGTTTGATTGGTGCAGTGGTTGAACTGCCATTTTAAACTCTCCTCTAGTTTGGATTGAAAGGCTCTTTTCTTTCTTTGTGCACTGAAGGGGAACTTATTACAGCATCAAAGTTTTAGGCTGTGATTGGTTTTTTTTTTTTCACTCTTTTTTTCAAACTAAATATTGCATTACATTTTATGAAGAAACTAATTTTAAATAGGTTCATTTGATTTTTAATTATCTTTTCACAATAGAGTTGAGCTAATGTTTTTGAAAACTGAAATCCAATTGACTCATCAAAACTGATGTGTATTATGCTAACTTACAAACAAAATTAAATGTAGTGAGATTTTTTAAAAAGTCCATAAAAAATCTGAATAGAATAGCACAATAATTGTAACCATTCATTTTTTGGTCAATTGATCATCTTGCTGAAAGGCAATATTTGAAAGGAACTTCCATGTTTCCAGAAATACTCAACTTTATGATTTCAACTTTCTGATCTGCTTATTTAGTTTCATCAAAGTATTTAATGTTGCTGGTTGGCAACTGTTTTATGGCTTTACCTTTGAGGTTTTTATTGAGTTTTTGTAGGAAAGTTATAGGAGTACATAAGCACTAGTTTATTATAGTTAACCAATACGATTTCTAACAATAAATTCTGTTTTACTGACTGGCTAAGTTGTGTACAATTTCTTCTGAGCTGGATCAGCCTTACTGATCTTCGACTCAGTTCCTTTGATATCAATGTTTATTACTCATTTCTTTTTCTCAATTTTTTTGTAAAAGTTAAACCAAAAAGATCTTTTGACATGCTCATTAAAACTTACATTTTACACCAATTAATTTATATTTGGCTTAGTTATTCAGGCCTGTAGCTGACCCTAAACTTTAGCTTTCAAGTCCAGGAAAGGCTGTATTTATACATGAAGCTATTTGAGGTACCATAAATGTATACGATCCTAGTTTTGAGATAATGCCATGGCTGAGTCACCAGTTAAACTGTCATATATGAAGTATTAATGCTATTAAAATCCAGATATTATATGTTCATCATTGTGAGTAGCGTAGATGTAGAGTAGGAGACATGGCCATGCAGAAATAGTTTAAAATTTTAACCTTACATTATATTTGTCTAAGAAGTAAAAAAAGAAAGGATTCTTCAAATGAATACAGTTTGGACTCCATATCCAAATTTATAAGTGTTCTATAAAAAAACATTACTATAAGATATTAGTGAATCATTTAAAGCATTAATTTTCTTACAATTACTTGTTTTATTAAAGACTCAAAAGCATTCTATGACTAATTGACTGAAAGCAGAGTATTAGCTTTTTTTCCCCACAAAATATATTTTTTAAGTGCATTCTCTTTTTTTAAAAAAAATTGTAAATATATGCGGTTGAGATAAGCCACAGATCAACATCTTAGAATAGGGCCAATAACAGCAATCATTCAATTTAGTTCTAGCTGACAATGTCAATAAATGAATGTATTGATGCTCTTTTCTATGACTATTTCCTATTAAATGTCTCCCTCTCATGACAATGGGATTTAATGTTTTCATCTTTTCTCTTATTAATAAACAACACAACCACATGTCTCAGTATGCCATATATTGTGCTCATATTTTTTTAGACCATTATTTATTGTCATGGCTTCTACCTGATAAAATATTTTTAAAAACAATTTTTTTCAACCAAACAAGATATCATTAATAATAGTAGACTATTAATGCTTCATCTGTTGGTTTGGTATGAACCATCTGAACACATCAGAAACAGAGATGACGAATTAACTTCCTGTAAATGTATCTTGCTGTTGTCACCTTATCTCCTTGAGTTAGGGCTTATTGTTCATTCAATGATTGAACTAGTTTAATTAGTGGTAGTAATGGATTCATGGGAAACAAAGCAGATCAACAAAAAAATCCTAATTATTTATGTCAAGTGCAATATTATATTTTTTCTTTGATAAATTTCTGAATGCAAGAACTCATGTGTGATTTGTTCCAGATGTCTGATTTCTTTAGCACTAGTCCTACCTTCAAAATGACAATATGATATTTGGGACTAGGAAGGAACACTTTTATATATGGAATCGACTTTGTAAAAAAAAAAATCATGATAAATATAAGGATTTACTTAGTGCAGGGGTCAGCAACTTTTAGAGATGTAAGAGCCAAAAGGCTACAATTTACAAAATTTCCCAGTTTTTTTTAAGAGCCATAAGTGTGGGTTTTAAAATGATACAATTATGAATATTTTCGCTGAGAACATGATGACATCGAAAAGGCCTCATGCGGCCGGCAGGTTGCCGACCCCTGACTCAGTGTCTTGAGTGATACATGTCCCATTTCATGTCAAGCTGGTTGACCACCACTAATGTAATAGTAAGCAAGTCTTTTTGACACTTTTATATTGAACTTTTTTTGTTTGACCACATGTTTGTTTCCTACTATTTAATTTGAATGTTTACCAGTAACACTGCACTTATGCTTTATTTATGATCAGGCTAATCCACATTAGTGTGTTTGGTCAGCCATGTCCCTTATTAACTAACATTGAAAATAACATCAATGAAACTATTTGATCATGTATAAATGAAAAGTTGAAATTAAAATTGTTCTTACCTCAGATCTAAGTGTACCTTTTTATCTCATAACATTTCCCTGGTCTAGATTTAAAAAAAACAAACATCTCAATTGTCAAAATCTTTTTAAAAACATCCTTCAAGAGACGGTGTGTATGTAAATTTCTCTTCATCCTATTAATTTAATATGAAATGATAAAAGTTATTTCCAAAAATAAACAAACTTTGAATCATCCACCAAAATTGTCAGCTGTATTCATGGCATGTGTTACATTGACAATGGTTGCAGACTCAGCTTACGATTCCTTCACATGATACTGGCATCAATAACTTTTAGTTTCTTATTGTCTATTATTGAAATATTACCTAATTTGGTAAGTGAAACTAAATAGCAGACCCATATCACACTCTGTCTCCAAACTCCTGGTAATATGAAGAATAGACTTGCATCATATATCATTGACATGTAGATTTTAGCTGTTATCTATATGAAGAATAGACTTGCATCATATATCATTGACATGTAGATTTTAGCTGTTATTTTATGACAGCTAATAATATTATACTTGGCAATATGCTTGGAAATGATCTGAAAGCAGGAATATGTAAAATGACTGCATGGATTAGGTGTATGAAAGGTCATAAGACAGGCAGTGACAGATTGAAGGGCTTTCTTTATCAATAGGGGTAGTGCGCATTCACAAGCCAGTCAATGGGGCCTAGAGCTTAGAAAATCTAGGGTATATTTGAATATATCTTTTATTTCTTGTCTTTTGTCAAATTTAGGTATGGCTCATCAGTTTCCCTTATTGATTCGCTGCAGGCAGTGAGTTGATTCTAGGAGTAAGTTTTGTGTGAGGCAACTCTCCAACAGCTGGGATATCTGCAATTGTTTCTTGCAAACAAGACACAATGTAACCAATTTATTGTTTTAAAGTGTGGAACCTTATTGTCCTTTGTTCTTTTTGTGCTTTTGATTTCAAAAAAATATTTTTTTAATTATGGAGGTTAAATATCTTTCATAATTTAATGTCCTCATTTTAACATTGAAATAAAAAAGAGTAAATTCTGTAGAAAGAGAGTCAAGACCAGGTTATAGAATTAAAAAAACAAACAAGTTGAGTCAGCTGACAAATAATTGTGTTGGTTCACTTATAACAAGCAGGCAATTTTTATCTTTTCTCTCTTGTATTTCTTTAAAATACATCACTATCTTAAACTATAAGTAGAAGACTGGTGTGAAATTTCTCTCATAATCTGGATGGCTTACAAAATCAACTAAATACAACACTTTCCTGTGTCAGACCAACATTACCAGCTACATACATCAATGCTGTGTCAGACCAACATTACCAGCTACATACATCAACACTTGCCTGTGTCAGACCAACATTACCAGCTACATACATCAACACTTGCCTGTGTCAGACCAACATTACAAGCTACATACAACACTTGCCTGTGTCAGACCAACATTACCAGCTACATACAACACTTGCCTGTGTCAGACCAACATTACCAGCTACATACAACACTTTCCTGTGTCAGACCAACATTACAAGCTACATACATACAATACTTTCCTGTGTCAGACCAAAATTACTGGCTATATACATCAATGCTGTGTCAGACCAACATTACCAGCTACATACAACACTTGCCTGTGTCAGACCAACATTACCAGCTACATACATCAACACTTGCTTGTGTCAGACCAACATTATCAGCTACATACATCAATACTTGCCTGTGTCAGACCAACATTACAAGCTACATACAACACTTTCCTGTGTCAGACCAACATTATCAGCTACATACATCAATACTTGCCTGTGTCAGACCAACATTATCAGCTACATACAACACTTTCCTGTGTCAGACCAACATTACCGGCTACATACATCAATACTTGCCTGTGTCAGACCAACATTACCAGATACATACATCAACACTTGCCTGTGTCAGACCAACATTACCATCTACATACATCAATGCTGTGTTAGACCAACATTACCAGCTACATACATCAACACTTGCCTGTGTCATACCAACATTACCAGCTACATACAACACTTTCCTGTGTCAGAACATTATTATCAGCTACATACAACACTTTCCTGTGTCAGACCAACATTATCAGCTACATACAACACTTTCCTGTGTCAGACCAACATTATCAGCTACATACAACACTTTTCTGTGTCAGACCAACATTACCAGCTACATACATCAATACTTGCCTGTGTCAGACCAACATTACCAGCTACATACATCAACACTTGCCTGTGTCAGACCAACATTACCAGCTACATACATCAACAATTAAGTCAGTGACTAAACTCAATAACACAGCTGACCAGAGAGACACATCACTTGTAATTGCTTCAATGAGTGAGAGTGCAATCTTTGTTTTTAGATATCCAATCTTCTTTTATTTAAAAAAATTGCAATATTTTATAGCAATGATCTCTTGCAAGTATTTCTCTAACAAATACTCTGTGTTATAATCAAGTGAATTAAAACATTGGATTAATGACTTAGTATTCCATTTCAGAAAGAACAAAAGAAATAAAGGTTTTCTGTATAAATAATATTTAGGGTTATCTTACTAACTTAGTCCGTTTTTTTTAATGAGTCAGTGAAGGAATAACATACTCATTTATACAGTGTATAGCACTGAACTTCAGTAGTCCCAAACATTGTCCTTAACAATCATGTTGATACATAATGATTGATGTAATGTAACTTTCTAAGAAGATCCGCATTGAAGTAGAGTTGTGTGTGAAATAATGTTAGTTGGCCTGTTGATGCATATATCATTTATAAGTCATTCATGTTTCTGGTAAATGGCCATAGATTATAAGCATCATTGTTGAGGAAAAATAACTTGAATTAGCATGAAGATATTACAAAATTGATATGACTGTTAGATGGCATGAGGGGAAAAGGCTCGAATCATTAGATGTAGCAAAACTGAATTATTGCATATCCCAAGCCCACCATCATAATCATATACAGAGGAATGCTATGATAGTAATGCAGTAGACCAAATAATTAATGAGACCTTCAATAAGTACTATTGTCTTACCCCAAATCATGAGTTAATACTGCTTTTTCAACTGTTTTCTTTTTTCATTCTCAAAATAACTGAGGAAAAAAATTATTCCTTAAGTTAGACTTTACAGTATAGTTAGTTTTGCTAAAATTTTAATAATTTCTGAACTCCACTTTTTAGTCATGAGGCTAATTTTTAAGTTCGCACAACAGTATTAAGAAAATAAACTTTGCTGGAAAAGGATTCTGTAAAAATATTGTATCAGTATCAATCAATGCTGGCTACTCTCAAATATTGAAAGAAGAATATTTGATGGCAAGTGATATACCAGTCAGAATGATGCATTCAGTTTGTGTCACTCTCTTTTAATTTATTTTTTAAAAAATATTATTTTTTT
>MUZC01001512.1:335005-348359 GCA_002072015.1 Radix auricularia
TGTAATGTAAGAGTGTATTGTAAGATGTAATGTAATAGTGTATTGTAAGATGTAATGTGAGAGTGTATTGTAAGATGTAATGTAAGAGTGTATTGTAAGATGTAATGCTTCACTCTATTGTAAGCTGTAATGTAAGACTGTAACGTAAGACTGTAATGTAAGACTGTAATGTAATGCTGCAAGGTTACAGAGAGATTGATGCGTAGGTGCGTCCAAATAATCAACTCAGGAACAGACATCTGACGTGTGTCCTTTGTTCAATTGTTTAATTTATGTTTGCATTTCATTTGTTGTATTTGCCTCGTTGACAGACCAGGGACCAGCCCCCCCCCCCTTTTTCCGTGTATCAGGAAGAAGTTCTGCTATTTTATTGAAAGAGAGTTAGCACCTGTTGGATTGTACAAGAATAATTGCATAATAACATATAAGTGTGACAGTTTCTGACATGGGGTTGTTTTATGTGTAGCCTTACCGAAAGTGTTAATATTTCTTTGTTGTCTGCTGCATAATTATATTACTGATCAAGAAATTTGGAATTTGTATTATAATACAAAATATTTAGGATTCAGGGGTACTATTGGTATAATATAATCATTATTATCATAAACTTAAAAACTATGGATGAACACTTCTCTTCACCATGGATGGATGATGTCTAGTGAATATTTTTAAATTAAACTCACAGGCCCACTATAAACATATTCAATATAGCACAAGATATGCTCACATAATTTGTCAATCTAGTTCTTTTTTAGACACATTGTTTTGTTTCCATTTTATTATTTAATCACTGGTTGAGGTCAAGTTTCGCTAATCTATTTCTTATCCTGTGTCAATAGAAATGCATAATCGGAAGATTGTCTAAAAGTTGACCTCACCCATTGTAAATGAAAAGATAGCAGATAAAAGATGTTTATAATCGTCAAGTCCAATTTTAGCTTCTTTTTTTTTTCAAATTCAATTGGTTGAGTTACTGTTTCAAAGAATAACTGTGACAACTGTTGACAATTAGTTATTCTACTATTAAAGTCATTTAATAGTCTGATAGTTCTTTTAATATTTATATTTTAAGGCAGTTTAATAGTGAAGTGTGTTTTAAGTTTTCGATTAAATTTTAATTAGTTGTTGGGGGCCCAAGATTTGTGACACTGTATGTCAGGGGGGAGGGGGTCCAAAATGGTCAAAAATAGCGTGACGTATTTTATGGACGGCCCCTCATGGCAAACATGTGACTAATGACAAAGCGATGTCGTCTCTGCAAAAACAAACGTACAAATACAATTAGGAACTCCTTTTGAACATTCCACTTTGACTCAGAATTAATTCTAACCTAACAATAAGTAAAAACAAAGACAAAACAAACAAAAATAATTTTAATAATTACTAAATTATGTCAAAATCAAGTTGAAGGATGAATAGTTGCCAATGACAACAAATCTGCACACGGTACATTTTGTTATTCCATACGAAACGAAATGTTTCAGGCATGCGATTCTGCGTGCATCTTTTCTATTGGAGCAATAACAATATACTCGGCATCGCAATCACTTACGCGGCCAATAGTCGAGTATTTCCGAGTACACGAAAATCGGCCGATACCGAGTAGCTGAATCGAGAATCGGTTCAGCCCTAATAATAATAATAATATCATAATAATAATCAATGTATGGTTTTATGACGAGTCACGCAGCTGTGCATCAAGCTCTAACAGAACTTCCTGAATACAGCTGATGTTGTTAATGGTTTTTTTTCTAAAAGAGCTTCAAGTGCAGAGTCCAATACTCTTAATTAATCGATACTTAACGAGCGAAACGAATTTAGAACGCGTCCTTATGAAAATCTCTACTTTGTAGAATCGATAGACCTGTATGTAAGAAATCTTAAAAACAAAATAGATTGATATACAGTCCACTGACAAAGTGCACATACTTTTAAATTATAGTGTTAGTGGCGCATTCTCCTTGCGCTAAAATAAAAAAGGATGACCAACATTAGCTTCAGTCGTCATGAACTGATTAGAAAGACGAAAACGTTTATGTTAAAAAGAGTCTAGAGTTTGTATAACGCCGCCCCGCCCCCTCCAAACGCCCTTAGATCTAACAAAGACACAAAATGACGTTAAAACGTACTGCTTTATTTCTACCTTATCTTATGTGTTACAGACGCGCCTTCTATATAGAAGATTATTGCGTCCTACGCTTATCTATGGTTCGTGTCTAGTTCTGCACTCTTATTAGAGTTTTTAAAGATGATAAAGTGTTGGCTTTCCTGGTTTCCTCAGGCAACCCATTCCACGTCCGAATTCCGGACTGGAAGAAAGAAAACTTGTATGTGTTTTTTCTTGCATACAGAATAAGAAAGGTGTTTTTATCCTTATGCCTATCTGAGGGTTGTATTAAGTTATATCTGTGTTGTATTTATAAATTAGAATTAATTGCTTTATGTATAATTACTACTTTACTCATGGTTCTTCTATCTAGTGGCGTCGCTAGGGGTGCGGTGGGGTCGGACCGCCCCGGGTGACACCATCAGGGGGGTGACAACCAAAATATAAAATCCTAGTGACGCCTCTGCTTCTATCCTCTAGTGTTTCCAGGTTTAAGTTTAAGGATTTAACTAATGGTGTTACTCTTGTCAGTTTTGAATATTCTCCAGTAATGAATCTTGCAGCTCTTTTTTTGAATTTGTTCTAGTTTATCAATGTTTTCTTTTGTGGATGGGTCCCATATAGAAGATGCATATTCTAGTATAGGTCTCTCCAGGGTGAGGTAGCATTTTAGTTTTATATCTGTATTTGATTTGTAAAAGTTTCTTTTTATAAAACTTTTATAATTTTAACTCTATACGAGCGACTTATGATTTCAGGTGTACCGTTATCATGAAGGAAGTGACGTATGGATGGTACCCTTCTGTCAATGACATCTACAGACCTAAAGGGAGACCAGCGTCTCATCGTAAGGATCTTTTCAATGTTGAGATGATGTTTAAGTTTGACGATGTGATGGCTAAGTTTATTTTTATGCATTTAGTTATAAAAAAATTTGGGTAGCTTAAAAAAAGAAAAGACATTTTAAAAACCCGTTAAAAAAGGGTTTTGATTTTAAATCACCCCCGCTGGGTAGCGCTGTCAATAGTGCACTTGCCTCACAAGCTGGGGGGGGGGGGCGATCAAACCCACGAAAAGCCACACTTAAAACGTTGATCAATGACTATGGACTCCTGGAGAGGAGATGGGCGCCGCCAAGGTCCACCAAACCCTGAGAAAGTTCTAATGAAAACATTAGTATACCCGACGACCACGAGGCTATGGGGGAGAGAGAGAGAGAGAGAGAGACACACACACACACACACACACACACACACGCACACACGCACGCACGCACGCACGCACACACACACACACACACACACACACAAAAGTATGTTTATTACATGACAATCTCAAGGATTTATAGTAGGGCTGTTATCGATTAAATTAAATTTAATCGTTAACTTTTGAAAAATTACCGATTAATTAATCGATAATTTTGTTAAGCTAAAAATAAAGATGTATGACGTCATTAAACTGAAAATTTCGAGGGAAGTAATAAATATGTGCAATTTGAATTGACATTACGTTATTTTTAAAACAGATAGCACTGAAAAAAAGTTAAATAACGTATTAAAGTTGAGGCACTTGAATGAAAATTTCAAATTAATTTTCGAAATATAAAAGTAATACAGCTGTTTAGAAATTGTTTGATTATTAGTAAAAACATAAAGATCATCTTTTTATCCCAAGTGGTTCGAAAGCTATGATTTTTTTTCTAAGACCTCATAATCTCTTTTTTCACTATTTCGTTTTCTTTCATATTTTGTGCCCCTTTATAGCATTTTTTAAAATAGCCATAACCTAAGTATTTAATTTAATTAAATTTAAAACACGCACTATTGTTAAGGGATATATTTAAAAATAAGTAGAATCTAGCTCAATATAATGTCAATGAATTACAATTTTGTTATTGTTAAATAGTTAAAAACAATGTTTTTTTAAAATATCATTGTCCTTATAAAACAGTTTATTTTAAAGTATACTCTTTCTGAATTCTCTTAACGGAGAAGTTTGTACGTAAAAAAATAATAATAAAATAAAAAACTATTATTAATTATTTATTAATCAATCGAATTAAAGAAATAAATTTAAAAAAATTCTTCTATTTTTAATCACTATTTTATCGACTAAAATAATTTTAATCGATAAAATAATTTACCGATTAATCGAGAAATTAATCGGTAATTTCCGCAGCCCTAATTTATAGTATTTAAAACAATTACAGTCTGCCTGCTAAATTAAAGCTCCATTTGATCACGGGAAAAGGGGTCATAAAAAGGGGTCATAAAAACATGTTTAACAAAGTGCGTAACGTATTAGACAAATTAGCAATTAATAGTATTTACATTTACAGATCGGGAATATTTTTTTATAAAAGTGTCGTCAATATAATGCGCACCGCACAGCGCCACGGGAAAGGATTAAAAATGTTGTCCAATACAATACGCGCCGACGCACTCTAGACAAAAATTACCTTTCTACAAAGTGATAAAGGGAGATAATCTAAAAAATACATAAGTTTAATTACAGTACATTCGATTGATCTGACATTTTTATAGTTCATTTTATCATTGGCACGAGTCTGCATGCAAAATTTCATCTCGCTAGCTTAGGAGGAAAGGGGTTAATCGATCCAAAGTTTCTTTCGGCAAGCAAGCAGACGCCACAAGTTTATATAAATGATTTAATTATTTTTTTAAGGCTTTCAAGTAGCTAATCAAATTGATAATTGTGATATCTTCAATAGGATTTATTATCACTACTTCCCTTATTTTTATTATTATCATTATTTTCAATTTTTTATTGTTTTTGTTCCTTTTATTATTGCAGACTTGGACTGTCTTTACCAATATGAAAACTCCATGTACTACCAGGACAAGGCGGCCCCACCCAGGCCTGAGTTGATGGTCAGGGGCGTGTCCAGCAGATCGTCATCTCCAAGCCCTCAAGAGTTAAGGTGTGTTATTTTATGTTCATCTAATAAAAACTTTGGACGACCCGGGGGGGGGGGGGGAGGCGGGGAACGTGCGGTACAAGCAATGTGTCCCCAAGCAATATGTCCCCAAGCTCACCCAGCGGTCCAAGCAATGTGTCCCCAAGCAATGTGTCCCCAAGCAATGTGTCCCCAAGCTCACCCAGCGGTCCAAGCAATGTGTCCCCAAGCAATATGTCCACAAGCAATGTGTCCCCATGCTCACCCAGCTTCGAATAGATACCTGACATTGGATGGCGAAAGTCAAGGCTGCTGAGCTTTGAACTAGCCACACAATCCCTCGGTGTGCCGTTGCAAAACAAAACAAACAAAATAAAAAATATATAATTAAAATAAAAAGTTGTAAACGCTAATTCACTTGCCCTCTTAAGCCATCATGGTCTGAAAAAGGAAGTTTGCTTTAAATACTTTACTTATCCCCTATCAAATTCACAAGACTTGTATGATAACTGACAATCTGCTGCACGTTAACAATATTATTTTAAACGTCATACCTCCTGGTGATTATATTTATGATATTAAACTAAATGCAGACTCCCTACTTTTGGCCTCTGGTATAAAATATTTAGTTAAAGGCGAGTGAATGTGCCTAATTTCATTATTGCCAATATTTTATTTCTTTAAATTATTTAAAGAATTATAAAATAATTATTCATGGATTAATCTAACATCTCTATTAACTAATCTAACATCTCTATCAACTAATCTAACATCTATATGAACTAATCTAACATCTCTATTAACTAATCTAACATCTCTATGAACTAATCTAACATCTCTATGAACTAATCTAACATCTCTATTAACTAATCTAACATCTCTATCAACTAATCTAACATCTCTATGAACTAATCTAGCATCTCTATTAACTAATCTAACATCTCTATCAACTAATCTAACATCTCTATCAACTAATCTAACATCTCTATGAACTAATCTAACATCTCTATCAACTAATCTAACATCTCTATCAACTAATATAACATCTCTATCAACTAATCTAACATCTCTATGAACTAATCTAACATCTCTATTAACTAATCTAACATCTCTATCAACTAATCTAACATCTCTATGAACTAATCTAACATCTCTATGAACTAATCTAACATCTCTATGAACTAATCTAACATCTCTATCAACTAATCTAACATCTCTATTAACTAATCTAACATCTCTATTAACTAATCTAACATCTCTATGAACTAATCTAACATCTCTATGAACTAATCTAACATCTCTATGAACTAATCTAACATCTCTATTAACTAATCTAACATCTCTATTAACTAATCTAACATCTCTATCAACTAATCTAACATCTCTATCAACTAATCTAACATCTCTATGAACTAATCTAACATCTCTATTAACTAATCTAACATCTCTATCGACTAATCTAACATCTCTATCAACTAATCTAACATCTCTATGAACTAATCTAACATCTCTATTAACTAATCTAATATCTCTATTAACTAATCTAACATCTCTATCAACTAATCTAACATCTCTATCAACTAATCTAACATCTCTATCAACTAATCTAACATCTCTATGAACTAATCTAACATCTCTATTAACTAATCTAACATCTCTATTAACTAATCTAACATCTCTATCAACTAATCTAACATCTCTATCAACTAATCTAACATCGCTATGAACTAATCTAACATCTCTATTAACTAATCTAACATCTCTATCAACTAATCTAACATCTCTATCAACTCATGTTTTTGTTGTTTGACCAGGAGAAAGGCCAAGTCAGTTCCTGTGCCCAAGTTTAACCTCAGTCCAAAGTTTCACATCCCCACCCTCGCCCAGTGTTGGTCTACACACACGTTGCCCAGTGAGACGCCTTGGGCTGTAGCTGGACACAAGTTGCCTGTCACGCCATCACCGCCATCAGAAGTTAGCTGGCCACTGGCTAAAGACAAACAACAGGTCCTGCAGCAGCGACAGGGTAAGTACTCCCACCAGAAACATCAGTCTTCCTTATCAACTTCGGCTTGGGATTTCTGATGATAATAACAATAATAATATAATGTTTATTTTTATCGCGCTGATATCCATTCATAATGCACGCTAATAGTTAGAGCATAAAACACAAACGATAGGAATAGAAAGACAAAGGGATTACGATTTATGTCTTGAGATAGAGATAGCGATCGAGAGAGAGAAAGATACAGAGAGAGGCTGAGAGAAGAAGAGAACGAGAGAGAGAGGGAGAGAGAGACAGACAGACAGACAGACAGACATGGAGGGAGGGAGAGAGAGAAAGAGAGTGAGAAAGAGACCAAAAGAGAGAGAGAGAGAGAGAGAAAGAGACCGAGAGAGAGAGAAAGAGCGAGAGAAAGAGACAGAGAGAGAGAGACCTGGTATAATGTAACTAGAAAGTCCTTCTTATTTTTACAGACTCACGGATGTCATACGGTGCTCCACACTCCCAGCCCTCACCTGTCCTGGGGTGGCCACTTGCCCACACGTCTGACACTGGGCGGCCAATCAATTCATTGTATCATCAGGTGAAGGTCATTTCTGTGACATGTCTAATCATCTGCTAATAATTTACGTTTGTTACACGAATCAAAGTTAAAAGTCATCCAAGCTCATGAAGCCTTACAAACACAAACGTTTCATGTTCATTATGTCAATAATCTTTGCTTAGCGGGTTTACTCGTCTTATTATTTGGATGCTAGAGATTGATGGAGTTTACTGGTCTTATTGATTGGATGCTAGAGTTTGATCGAGTTTACTGGTCTTATTGATTGGATGCTAGAGATTGATGGAGTTTACTGGTCTTATTGATTGGATGCTAGAGATTGATGGAGTTTACTGGTCTTATTGATTGGATGCTAGAGTTTGATCGAGGTGACGTTTTTGTTATATCTTTGTTCTCTGAGTCATTTTCGAGTATACAAACCTGTTTATTCAGACTCATTTGATCTACATATTAATTGCACATAAAAAGCTTCATACAAATATTATTAAAAATAATTCAGAGACATAACATATGTATTTTTAAAGTTTTTAAATTCAGAAAATGCCCACATTTACTGCAATTTTTCTTTTTAAACATTTCTAATACATTTATATAGCTCTCATGAAATAACATTAAAAAAATATGCGGTTGTTATAGCTCTCTCAGACCCCTGACTTTGATGAACGTTATCTATCTTTGTAAAGATTACTTTGCTAGAATAATTTTTTTTTACATAATCTAAATTTATTCCGGCTTACCATGTTCTCATTAACCCAAAATATGTAGCCATTCTTTACTTGATTGTATTAGTCTAGCTAGCTTGTTAGTTCTCTATACATTTCATTATGTTTCTTAAAGTCTTTACTTCATTGTATGAGTCCAGCTAGCTTGTTAGTTCTCTATACATTTCATTATGTTTCTTAAAGGATTGTCTCTAGTTTATATGTAACAACTAATAACATCTCCACTTAATTTGTTAAGACACAGTTCATTTCTGGTTTATATTTTACGACACAATAAGTATCTAGTTATAATGTTACGACACAATTCAGCTCTAAACTGCAATAAAAATGTTCTTTGTCAGGATGACCTGGTTAAGCCACGCCCCCCATCTTCCCTGGCCAAGTCACCAAGTCAATCTTCCCTGGCCAAGTCACCAAGTCAATCACTACTCGCAGCCCCTGCACCACCCTCCGCTGAAAAGTATAGTTCCGCCTCAAAGAGACCATCGAGGTAACCTGACGTAATTTTATGTTTCTTTTAGCCAAGTTAATGTACAGACCATTTGATTACAATAGGCTAGTCTAGTGGTCCATAGGGGCCATCCAGAAATGACGTCACGCGACTTTTGGCAGATTTTTTACCCCATCTCCTTTCGTCACACTTGGTCACCAAGCTTTGACCCCCCCCCCCAAGCCGTATTTTCTAATGGAAAATTATTATGTTGTAAGTTACTTTTTTGTTTTTAAGTATGTTTTCAGTGTAAGTCTAATATTGTTACACGTTTGAAGCCATCGAAAACTTCGTGTAATAAATTTCAAGCAATCAAATATTTAAGTGGAAATTGTATATATACACATTTCTTAAGCAACACACCTTCCCCTCGTCACAAATGCGTGACCCCCCTGCCGTCTTTGGCACGTGACGTCATTTTGACGTTTAGTCATGTGACACGTGGTTATACTAAATCCTCAACTTGATATGTTTAAGGCAGTGCTTTTTTTCAGTGGGAACTCATGGGAACTGAGTTCCCATACCTTTTTTGGCCAGATTCGTGTATATTTATATAAATAGTCGGCATTTTACTTACTGTCAGTCCTTTTTACAGTGGGGACTCACGGGAACGACGTAAATTACAGTTTACAAATAAACAAACCATGTGGCAAACGCTGTTATTCTATTAATATGATATCCTATGGTGGATTAAGGAGGGGGGCTGAGCGGGCTAAAGCCAGAGGCCCCCGACGGTTTGGGGGGCCCCTCAACTTTTTATATTTTATAATAAAATTGTACAAATGTTTGCACGAACCCTAAATAAATTTATAAATATTCACTATACAACTGATCGCGATTTAGACCTGATAGTGTTAATGATCGATAAAACGTGATTTAATTGGCTCACTTAGAGAACTTAGTATAAATATAGTTTATATTTTTAAAATTTCTCATTTTAGACAAGCTCCGCTGGACGGGTGGAGAGAGTATAGGCGCGTGATGCAACTGGTGTGGGGTTCGATTCCCAGCAGTGGAAAATAAAATGTTTCTTTTCACACTCAATTGTAACATACCGCAAACACTTCAAACAGTTATTTCTTCGTGTTCGTTTATTTTTTTTTCATTATTAATATTTAGTTACAGTTCTATATTAGCTGTTAAAAATCATTTGATTTTAAGGGACGCTGGCTGGATAGGGTCCCCGTTTCATTAAAGCCCGGGGCCCGTGTAGTCTTAATCCGCCCCTGATGATATCTAAGGACCATATATATCATATTAGTTATTATAAGTAGAATAAGAATAACAGCGTTTGCCACTTTGCGTGGCCTATTTCTATTTCCGGAGGGACTGATTTTAGTACAAACTTTGGTAAATAATTTTTCTATATCATTCTGTCAGATGAAAACATGAGAAAACTCTGGGAGTTGTTTTAAAGCTAATACGGTACCAGAGATAACTACAACATAGCAACCGTACAGTCCTGGTCTCATTTTCTTATAAAAACGTTTATTTCTTTAAATATCTGTACAATAAAATTTGTGTTCAGTGGAAAATTCAATTATAGACTAGACTATTATAGTATTTTCTGACATAATGTTAAAAAACAGATGTGAAATGAGTTCCCAAACATTTTTCTCTAGAAAAAAGCACTGGTTAAAGGTCTGGCGTTGGTTGTTTTGTATGACTGTGTAGACAACTGTTAAGAAAAAAAATAGTAGCTTACTTTTTACCACGTTTTTCTTAGTTTGCTTTCTTGTCTGTCTTTCCGGGGCAAAAATTGAATTCCTTTTTTGAACCACTTCTGATCATCCAATTTTGATGAAATTTTGCATGCATACTTGATTCACATGACAATTTAATATTTCATTAATTATAGTACTCAATTCTACTTAAATGAAAACTAAAAAGTATAAAATAAAAATATTTTAAAAAAAGTTTTAAAGATACCACGTTTTGTGAACTAAAAAGAAGAAAATAAACTAAAAACGTNTTTTTTTTTTTTTTTTAATGACTGGGAGCATATTGTGTATTTCCATTCATGTTGAGGCTCTTTATGTACGATTTTAAATTATTATAAAGTAAATTTACGAAGAAGCTGTTAATAAGAAATTATATTTTAAATAAAATCTACCATGACAGTATGCTATTATGCCTACGGTAGTTAGTACAAAAAGGTTTTTGAATATATTATTATGTATATGATATTTAGAATACAAAGTGCCACAGTGCGCAGGGAGAAGACTCCTCTACCTGCAAGGCCGGTAACTGCTGGGCCTGGACGGCAGGCGGTTGTGGAACCTGTGCAAGTCAACATAACACATAAACCGGTAAATACGGGTAAATTTATTGCCATCCCTACGTGTTCATCAAATACTGGGATATTTAGATCATAGACTGTCATATTTATAGGTTTATCCTGAGGTGATTTGTGTACAATGTACTATCATAAACTCATGTCTTTGTCAAGTAATGCCGTGAGATCAAATGGGAGATCATTCTGTTCAAACGTTACAGGTGTCGACACCACTAGATGAACCAACCAATGATGTAAGACTTGAAGCTCAAACACCAGCTCCATATGTTTATGATGTTAACGTGACCTGCAGTGATGACCAACAAGGCGGTCAAACTTTGCCCAGGCCTGTGAGTCCGGAAGAAGAAGATTATGAAGCTGTGGTAGAGAAATATGGGTGGAGAGCTCAGGTCCACGGAGACCCGTATGGTCTGAAGTAAGTTTTCCAGGGACGCCGAGCCAATACAATGAGCCCATCATTAATCTAAAATCTAAATAGAGTGATTTGTCTTTGTCAATATCAATATTTGGGAACATTTTAAGTATCCAGGACCCCAGTTCTACTTTACATTACCTGACATTGGGGTTCGTCAAGATTTATTGTATATTTTGTACATTACATGACAACAAAGGGGTCTTAGGAGTACGTGAGCCCTTAAGTGAATGTCATATGTGGGGTCAAGATGTGTATGTGCAAACTTTATGCTGTAGAGGATATCGTAACGTGGAGCCCCCTCAAGCTAGTGGGGATGTTGTCTTACTCACACCCTCCCTTAGACCGCCCCCCATGTTAACATGTATACACTTCCTTGTTCCATCCTTGTATTCAGTACAGAGGTTGTCTTACCCCCTCCCTTAGACCGCCCCCCCATGTTAACATGTTTACACTTCCTTGTTCCATCCTTGTATTCAGTATTCCTTGTATTCTTACTCACCCACCTCCCTTAGACCTCCCCCCATGTTAACATCTATACACTTCCTTGTTCCATCCTTGTATTCAGTACAGAGGTTGTCTTACTCACCCCCTCCCTTAGACCGCCCATGTTAACATCTATACACTTCCTTGTTCCATCCTTGTATTCAGTATTCCTTGTATTCTTACTCACCCACCTCCCTTAGACCTCCCCCCATGTTAACATCTATACACTTCCTTGTTACATCCTTGTATTCCTTGTGCGCATGTCCAATATTGTTGACGTCATCTGTTTCCAGGAAGCCGATGAAGCGGATAAGTTACGCCGTCAGCTGCCCAGAGCCAGAGCTGTTACCTGAGCCACCAAATGTTCACATGGAGACCAATGAGCCATTTTTCTACAACACTATTCCCAAGCGGCCCATGAGCTTTGCTGTCAACAAGGAGTGGATGTCAGAAGTTCTATTAGCCAAGAGGCTCGAACTTCAGAAACGAGAAGGAGGCATCAAGTACAATTATAAGAAATTTGCGTTCGTCTACTAGACTAGACTCATCCTTGATATTGTTTATTTATCTCCTAGTTCTTCTTGTAACACGATGTTGCGTTGTTTTTGTCATGTTTCCCTACTTTTAATTTCATTTGAAAATTTTTTCATCATTAAATATTAATAAAAACTATTAGAAGATTTTATGTTAATATAAACATATGATTTTTATATTTTAAATAACATTTGCTGCTTGTGATAAATTGAATTAAATGTATTAATAATATGACTTTACTTGCGAAGCAATGTTAGTTGCCAGAACCTAGCTAAAGCTGATAAAAACATGATATAGAGTTTTTTAAAAATTGTTTGAAAAAGAAAGGAGGAAATATGTATTACAATAATAGAGAATATCATAAAACGGATATTTAGATCCGATTTTTCCACATCTTAATTTTAATGCCTTCCCACACGATGTCAAAATCTAGAATGATGTTCATTTTAAGAACCATGTAATAAGTTATCCGTGTTTAAATGAGATGCTAAGATGAGTGTATGTTGTTAGGAATGTCAAGTGTCAACGTTGTGAACTGATAATTGTCTAAATCCTCAGTTAGGTCCCTTAGAAAATCATTTAAACATAAAAAGTTACTTAGTATGGCGAACAGATTCATTAATTCTTGGCTACTAACATTAACTTTGTACAAATAAGAGTAGTTACTCTTCTGTTATTTTTCTGTATGTCGGCCATGTATGTGGGTCCTGGCCAGATATCTGTATATCAAATACAGTCAAATCATT
Source organism: Radix auricularia (assembly GCA_002072015.1). Classification (NCBI taxonomy): domain Eukaryota; kingdom Metazoa; phylum Mollusca; class Gastropoda; family Lymnaeidae; genus Radix; species Radix auricularia. Next base: position 348,283 of record MUZC01001512.1, read on the forward strand.
CCATAACAATGGGGTTGTCCATACTTGTTCTAATGTTCGTTCTAAGTTTCTTTGGTTCATCCGGGGGGGGGGGGGGG
>MUZC01001512.1:355481-369474 GCA_002072015.1 Radix auricularia
GGTACCATTGCACCACATGGGATGAATATGGTCTTTTCTTTGTCCACCTAGGCGGTTGCCCCGCCCACTCTCTGCTTTCCTATATAAAATCGCTCTGTCATCTTTCTGTTTCACTTCTTTTTGGATACTTTGGATTTCTCCGCAGCTAAGTTCCTTCATTTTTCATTTTTTAATTTTTATTTTTATTTTCGTTTTGTTTGTGTCATGTATGTTCGTTGATAAAGGCTCTTTGCCGAAACGTTCGCTGTTTTGTTACGTCCTGTCAGGCTAACCCTTACCTTGTTTACGTCTTTTCCATTGAATTTTGTATAAGCCTGACTGCAGTCCTACCCCTCATTTTGTTCAATAGTGCTCCAATGTTTTTATTCTTTATTTCCTCCATTGCCTTCTTTTTCTTTCTAAATGATGCTCCGCTTTCTTTAATTCGTTTCATTCTACGGATGTATTTTAAAAAATATATCATTAAAATAATACATCTCTTCCATTTTTTTAAAGTATGGATTTTTTTTCTAATTTATTAATGCCTCTTGTGGTATTTGTGGCGTCCATAATTGACGTCACGTGCTTAGGAGGAAGGGGGTCACGCATTTGTAACGATGTATATTATGATCACACTAATGAATCAAGGAAAACACGACCGCACCGCCGAAGTGGGGGGGGGGGGGGGTGAAATAAAAGCGGTGTTTTGTGTTATTAGTAATAACACTGCTGCTTTTATTATATGACAGCACGCGAACATCGCTTTCAAATATACCAAAAACAGTGAGTTGCGGCAGTGGCGTCGCTAGGGGGTGCGGTGGGGGCGGGCCGCCCCGGGTGACACCATCAGGGGGGTGACACCAGATCGTAAAATTCTATATATTCCCGTTACTTGGCACTGGAAAACTCGGAGGAGTACTATGGGTTAAATCATGAGGGGGTGACACCATGAGCTACCGCCCCGGGTGACACCATGAGCTACCGCCCCGGGTGACACCAACCCTAGTGACGTCTCTGAGTTGCGGACCAGCTAATATTGTTTATTTACCCCTCACTCTTCAGTCCAATCATATCCCCACCAAACTTTTTAAAGAAAGACTGGTGTATTATTAGGGGGTTTTATTTTAGATTTTGGATGCATATTTCAATGATTATGACAGTGGAAACAAAAATAAATGAAATGTTGTTTTTTTTAAATAAAATCTGGACAAAAACAAAAGATTGAAAATAATTTGGCCTTGATGTCAATTTAAAAGTTTAAAAGTGTAAGCTGTCATCACCCCCCCCCCCCACAGGTGTGGACATGCAGAATGACCCATATTGGGGCCGTCCATAAAGTACGTCACGCTCCAGACGGGGGGGGGGAGGTGTAAGAAAGTGTGGCAGTTTGTGACAAGGGTGAGGGGTTGTCCGGCCATGTGTGACGTCACGATGTTTTATGTTAATTTTTTTTATTATTAATTAAGAAATATATTTTTGTACGAAAGTGTGACGTACTTTAGGGGGGGGGGGGTTGTCCGAATTTGTGACAAATTGTGGCAAGGGGGAAGGGTGGTTGAAAATGGTAAAAAAAAATAGCGTGACATACTTTATGGACGGCCCCATTAGAGCCCCTGAACAAATGACAAAACTGCACTCTTTCTATTTGCTTGTGTTTCTGTGTTCATTAACAAGGCCAGGTCTAGGAGAAAAACAGCATATAATAAGTTGTATATGTTGACAGTATTTAAAGTTAATAAATTAAATAGTTACTACCAATGTTTCCTTTAAGCTGCGTGATTGCGCTGCCGCAGCAGTTTTGAATTACCGTGCAGGAAATTTTGTAAAATATTGCATAAGAGATGGGTGATGTGCAAATTTGCACACGTCTTTGTTTGTTTTTTGTTGTTTTTTTTTTACTTTGCACACGGACCAACGAACCTTAGACTTCGAGGGAACATTGATTACTGTTACCGCCTAGAGGACAACAGCAATCAAGCTGCCGGGCCCGTATGACCAGACAGAACGTTATTTTAAGTCATTGTTGCTGACATTTTGTATGAATTTTCGATTGAGTATGACGAATACATTAACATAAGGAATAAAATTTTGAATTACATTTAACTTCACAATAGTGTGCAGTTGGGAGGCATGTCATTGACTATTGTGTGAAATGAGATTCATGAATGGTGACTAGGTTGTGTTTTTGGGAGGCATGCCATTGACTATTGTATGAAATGAGGTGCATAAGGTTGCATTGCATTTTGAATAGCGGTAATTACGGCAAAAATTATGCAGCGTTTTGAAAGCTTCCCCAGGTACCCGCTCGAAAATTGGGACGGTTACCCGAAAAGCTTTTTTCAATAATATTGACAGACATGCGTATTTTTAATGAGGAAAAAAAAGGCTTTTAGCTGGAAGTGGGTTGGGGGGGGGGTAGTCAAAGCTTTGTAATGGAATATTTAAGAGGGGTCTAAGTTTTTATGACGAAGTGTGACGAAAAATAGGGGGGGGGGTGAAAACCATTGTCTCCGTACAAACAATGGGTCAGCACCCTCCCCCTTTTCATTAGTGTCCGCCCCCCCCCACACCAATTTCTTTGAACTTTATATGAGTAAGTCTGTGGCATATGCTACTCCGCGGATCGTATCTAGTTAATAATAATTCAAGCTTTTAAAAAATGGTAAAATATAATTACAAGAAACAGTTCCTCTGCGCACCTCATTATATTTGTACAATCTAGGTACAATCTAGGTACAATCTAGGTACACCTAGGTACAATCTACATTAGCATTTACTCTTCACTCTTCGCACTTATTGGTACAATCAACATTAGTATTAACTCTACACAATCATTGCTATAATCTACATGACCATTCATACAAGCCACAATCATTGCTATAATCTACATTACCATTTATATAGTACACAATCATTGGTTTAATCTACATTACCATTTATACGAACCACAATCATTGGTAAAATCTACATTACCATTTATATAGTACACAATCATTGGTATAATCTACATTACCATTTATACGAGCTACAATCATTGGTATAATCTACATTAGCATTTATACAGTACACCATCATTGGTATAATCTACATTATGATTTACACAAGCCACAATCATTGGTACAATCTACATTAACATTTATACAAGCCACAATCATTGGTATAATCTACATTAACATTTATACAGTACACTATCATTGGTATAATCTACATTATGATTTACACAAGCCACAATCATTGGTACAATCTACATTAACATTTATACAAGCCACAATCATTGCTATAATCTACATTACCATTTTCTCAAGCCACAATCATTTGTATAATCTACATTACCATTTACACAAGCCACAATCATTTGTATAATCTACATTACCATTTATATTGACCACATAAAAGCTTGGGGAACATGATTTCTTATTTACCGTTATGATTCTATTGAATTGTTTTCATGATTTTTTTTAGATTGAAATATTGGCATTCATTGACTTTTAAACAGAAAATAATAGACAGAAAGGAAAGAAAAAAAACTATTTCCTTTGTGTTAGAAGCCCTGTGGTTACCAGGGGAGGCTAGTCATGAAGAAATCAATAACCTGACATTCCAGCATTGAAATCAGTTAGCGAGTCAATTTCTGTCCTTTGTTTGGGTCAGGGGACGGGCTGGGTGGGTAGAGGGAGAGAAGATGGCTGTTAGTGGATGGTGTTGGGAGGTTTAGGAGGGGACTGTTGGGTTGGATGGAGGTATAGGAGGGGACCGCTGGGCTGGATGGAGGTATAGGAGGGGACTGTTGGGCTGGATAGAGGTATAGGAGGGGACTGTTGGGCTGGATAGAAGTATAGGAGGGGACCGCTGGGTTAGATGGAGGTATAGGAGGGGACCGCTGGGCTGGATGGAGGTATAGGAGGGGACTGTTGGGCTGGATAGAGGTATAGGAGGGGACCGCTGGGTTAGATGGAGGTATAGGAGGGGACTGTTGGGTTGGATAGAGGTATAGGAGGGGACTGGTGGGCTGGATGGAGGTATAGGAGGGGACCGCTGGGCTGGATGGAGGTATAAGAGGAAATGAATAATGAATTGATGAATGGGTGGGTGGGTGGGTTGGAGGATAGGAAGGGGCTTTTGGTACGGATGGATGGATATAAGGATGAAGAGAGAAGTCAAGGTTGTTGGGGTGGGTGCGTGGAGGGAGAATATAATGTTATGGGAGGACAAAAGTGGAAGAAGGAAGAAGGGTTTTATTGATGTGCTGTACATTTATTTACCAGACACAAAAGATTGACAGACATGATTCCAGGTTGAAGTTATAGAAAATAAGTTAGGATGAACGAAAACAAAAATTTGAAAGAGATCATCGGTTCGGATGTTACACGTGGAAGAATTTCTTTGTAGTCAGGGAGGGCTGACTTGGCGTCAGTGACTTATGTTCTACCTTTAGAACATTTTGTGAAGATTGAATTCAGGAGAATTTTGAACAAAGTGTGATATGGTGATTATTGATATTTGGTAACAAGGTAATCAGTGTGTCATAGTGTCAATGAGTCATCGTGTCAATGTGTCATCGTGTCGATGTGTCATCGTGTCGATGTGTCATCGTGTCGATGTGTCATCGTGTCGATGTGTCATCGTGTCGATGTGTCTTCGTGTCGATGTGTCATCGTGTCAATGTGTCGATGTGTCATCGTTTCTATGTGTCATCGAGTCAATGTGTCATCGTGTCAATGTGTCATCGTGTCAATGAGTCATCGTGTCAATGTGTCATCGTGTCAATGTGTCTTCGTGTCAATGTGTCATCGTGTCAATGTGTCATCGTGTCGATGTGTCATCGTGTCAATGTGTCATCGTGTCAATGTGTCATCGTGTCGATGTGTCAATGTATCATCGTGTCGATGTGTCATCATGTCAATGTGTCATCGTGTCGATGTGTCATCGTGTCGATGTGTCATCGTGTCACGATGGCTGGCCGGCTAGTGTTTTGTGATTTAACTCAGACTAATGTTTGAAATAGCCAAAAATGAAATATTTTAGGTACGTGTTTAGATTTGTATTTGCTTGAAACACAATTCAAAATTAATGTCAGAGTTCCCAATAATCGTATGTTTATTTAAAAAAAAAAACAAAACAACATTTGATAGCTATTTTTATCCCTTGTACTTGTATGCCTACAATAATTTATATTGCAACTTTTAAATAGCTTAGAATTGGATTCTATCATTTTAACATCATTACCAAATTCATAATGTAACATTCTTAACCTATTCGTACTTTGAAACCATCAACTATGATAGAAAGTGAATTTCAGTTCTGTAAATAAATAAATACAGTGAAAGATTTTATGTCGCCTTTCATCTGCCGAAGTCACAAACAATAATAATTCGTGAATTGAATATTCTATATGTATTATTCTCTACATGCGTCCGACTATGCCGGACAAGACGTAGCAAGCTGTCTGAACTCTGACCCAAACCGACCAATCAGATTGCAAGAAAAGTTAGTGCACAGCGTGGGGTCATCAATGTTGAATCGAAGTCAATTAATATTTTCTTTCAGAACAAAATGAGGAGTGAGACTGCAATCAGGCTTATAAAAAAATAAATGGAAAAGACGTAAACAAGGTAAGGGTTAGCCTGACAGGACGAAACAAAACAGCTAACGTTTCGGCAAAGAGCCTTTTTCACCGGACATACACTACACAAATAAAACAAAAATAAAAAATAAAAAAAAGTAAAAATTAGAAACTTAGCTGCGGTGAAATCCAAAGAATCTTTCGGAACAACAAAATAACAATTATTTCGTAGTTAATGGTTAAAACATTAGCTTAACACGCGGAGGTCGCAGGTTCAATCCCCAGCTAAGACATTACTTTTTTTTAATTTTTAAAAATGTTTGTGTTTGTGCCCGTTTATTTTTCACTAATTTTTTCGATCACCATAACAAGCACAAGACGAGTGGAAATAAGCTTGAAAAATGACATTCGTCAGGTTACGCCAATTATTTTATGGTTGGTAAGCTAGGGTGGTGCGGGTGGCAAGGGGCTAACCACAGTGCACATGTTTCCAGATCAACAATGCGTCGCAGTTATCCCCACATCCAAGGTTCATTCGCGTTGTTCTGATTTCATCGTGATGTAGTTTGAGTCTGCTCATCCCCCAACTTTCTTTGCCCTATCTATGAGAAAATCTGCGGCGTATGCTACGCCGCGGGCATCTAGTTATTAATATTTTTTTAAAATAGACAATTTATACCCATAACATTTTATTAAATAAGTCGTTTGCAAACAGCGCATGTCTACTTATAAATGTAAATGAAAATATCATTCGGGCGTGGAATGGGTTGCCTAGCAAAAACAGGAAACTAACTCACTTTCAACACTCAAAACTGTGAAGAAAATGCCAGATTAGACATAAAGCATGGATAAGCGTATGACGCAACAATCTTCTGTAAAGAAGGTGAGTCTGTAATGTTAAAATGGGATAAGCTACAACTTTTATTGTCAACAGACATTTGGACCTACATCACACGTTTTAGCTGACAGCTTAAAATAACTACGGACATCACGTGGTCTTTGGTAATGAGTAATGATGGACGAGGCCAATCTGACCAGTCTGAATGAGGGTGATACAAGAGACCAGCAGAGTGTTGACATAAATGGCCAGGACAATCATGCATCACAGCCAAAGGCGGATCATTCGCAACGTAGTACAGAGGGCATGCATCTAGAGTATATAAAAGACAGAGGCGGCGCCACATTGATGCTACAGGTGGTAGACGGCAGATATTACCCCATATTTCCAACGGATGTCATTAAGAACTTAGCATCACTGAAGATACGTGCTGATGACGTCATCCTGGCCGGTTACTTGAAGGCAGGTCAGTAAAAACTTCTTTTATTGAAGGTTGTATTAAATGTTTGTGTCAGACAATTCTATTGGCTGTTGTATTAAATGTTTGTGTCCGACAATTCTATTGGCTGTTGTATTAAACGTTTGTGTCAAACAACTCTATTGGCTGTTGTATTAAATGTTACTGCAAGTCAACCATATTGACTAGGGACCAACCGAAACCCGCGCCGGACATTCGCCCCGGCCGGATATCGGATTTTTCGGAACTATTCGCCTCGGCTAATAGTGCCCACGCAAATAAACTAATGCCAAATATCTAAAGATACCTTTAAAAAATACAATTTTGGAATTCGATAAAAACAAGATTAGTATACTTAAAAATTGTAGAAAATATAACAAATGTAACCAAATTATAGAAATTAATAATTTTAAATTAGAGAGATATAAAGTTAATAAACTATTTTTCTACGACAATTTCGTGTTTACTTCTAGCGATTAGCGCCAGACTTAAAATTTAAACTGTTTAAAAATTAAATAAAATAATAAATAAATTAAATTATTATAGTAAATAAATTAACCAAAATTAGCAGCGCCTAACGGCAAACAAGACCATTATGCTAACCACAACGCACCACTAGTTAACATGTTGGCAAAACAATCTTGCGTTAAAAGGAAACGCTCTTTTAATATTCTGATTTAATCGTTGTCTTTAGGCCATCATTTAAAGTTTGATCTCTATTCTACAATCCTACTTTAGTCTTTCTTTACGTTACACACATACGTGTCCAGTGCTACATGTATTATGTCCACTCATTAGGTACACACTGGGTGTGGGAGATACTGCGCATGCTCAGTGCTGGCACCACAGAAATCCCTTTGGCAGAAAAGGACCAGTGCATGATAGAGCAGCAAGCCCAAGACGAGATTGATCGCCTGCCTTCTCCCAGAATCCTCAACACGCATTCCTTGTTTGAACAGCTTCCGGTTGACGTCTTAGCTAAGAAGGTCAAGGTCGTGTACCTGACGAGGAACCCGAAGGACACGGCCGTCAGCATGTACCACCACCACATCCAACTCTGGGACTACTACAACTACAGCGGAAAATTTGAGGACCACGTGCGGCTTTTTGTGGATGGAAAAGGTGGAAAGTTTGTTTGAAATAACGACATGAATATCCACCATTCTCTATCTGTAATATATCTGTCCTTATATCCACCTGCCATCAAATTCTTTTTTTTTAAAGTATTTTTTTTAAAAACCTATCTTTTGTTGTTAGATATGTGAAAGTCCACCGTCCTCCCCCCCCCCCTTATATACAGACACACTTCCGTCGGACTCAATACAGCCAGTAAGAGAACAGGATTCTATTTTGTTCAAATAGTTTCAAGTTTTTTTGTTTGGTTTTTAAAAAATAATAACCCACACCCAACAATTGAACAAACTGTTTTACTGACCATTTTTGTATCAATTCAAACATTTTAAAAGTTAGCAAACGAGAAATAACAGATTGAATTTAAATTTATCTTTGTCTTCAAAAATTATTTTGCGACAAAGATGGTAAATATCTGTGTTAATAATCGGTGTGCTCGTATGTAAATATCTGTGTTAATAATTGGTGTGCTCGTATATAAATATCTATGTTAATAATTGGTGTGCTCGTATGTAAATATAGATCTATGTGTTAATAATTGGTGGGCTCGTATGTAAATAAACTCTTATGTCAGTACAAATATTTTGTAGGGCAATCAGTAATAATATTACCGTATTATCTAGAAGGATGAATTAATTTACGGTCAATTTGTGACTGTGTGTGTGTGGGGGGGGGGGGTGTTATCAAGCATTATCGGAAACTTAAAGTTGAAGTTCAAAATAATTAATAATAGAAACATTTTTATAGAAAGAAATTTCTGACTTAAATTATCTTGTCAAAAGTCTGTATCAAGTGTCAGCTTATCTCATAAAGTACAAATTTTAATCTCCTCAGTTGACTTTGGTTCCTGGTTCGATCACATGGACAACTGGAGTAGGGCAGCACGCGATAATCCGGGTATTCCTATTATGGAGGTCAACTACGAGGACCTTTCCCAGGTAGGAACTCAGGACACTAGTGTATAGGATGTTTGAGTACAGGACTCTAGTCTATAGGATGTTTGAGTACAGGACACTAGTCTATAGGATGTTTGAGTACAGGACACTAGTCTATAGGATGTTTGAGTACAGGGCTCTAGTCTATAGGATGTTTGAGTACAGGACTCTAGTGTATAGGAAAGGGATGCCCAAACTTTTTGCATGGCGGGCCATATTCCTTTATGCAAAGATATTCGCGAGCCGGGTTAAAATAATAATATAAAATGACATAGTATGATGAGTTTTTATTGTAAAATTTTAATGTGAATGGTGAAACTGAGATCTTGAATGAAGTAAGTGGTGAGGTAAGGCTCAATGCCATGGTTTTGATACGTATGAGTATGATATCACGTAGTTGAGAGTCACTTATTCTCGTCCTCAGACAGATCTTGTTAAAATTCATAACTGAAAATGTCTGCTTACACAAGTATGTCGAGCCAAACAAGCTAAGCATTTTTTTAAACAAATGTTCGAATTCCTTCTTAATATCTCTTTAACCATGAAGCTCACTCTAAAAGTCAAAGAGAAGAAATTGTCTGCTGCGACATTCAGCATCAGTTTGCATCTCAAATGAATTCCCGCTGCAGATTGCCGCAGTATTATCAAAAATCTAAAAAGAAATATGAAGATTCAACAAAAACAACCATGTTTATCTTTTCAATAGTTATTAAGTCGTGAAAGCGTCTTTGAAATTCATCAGCCAAGGATGTGATATCTGCATCATACCTATGCATTTGCCAATTGAAGCTTCTTTCTGGTAAACTTGTCATGATTTCCTGCAGTGAGGGGAAATGTGTGGTATTAGACTGCATTTGAAAAAGTTCCCTTTGAAAAAAAAGCAGCTTGTTCCCAAAGTCCTTGATATGTGAATATAATTAGTTTACCACTCCATTGTGCCCTTGGAGAATTGTGTTAAGAAGGTTTATATGTCTTTTCACATCAACCGATAATGCAAACTATGCAAGACAAGCATCAGATAGTTCTGGAAATGGTTTTTCCTTATCTTCCATGTACTGCTCAATTTCTTTTTTAATGTGTAGACGCGCTGAAGTGCTGTCCCCCGACTAAACCATCTTATATCATTGTCATACATAACATCTTTGTATTCTATCTGAATGTCAAGAAGACACTGCTAAAACTGGCTGTTAAATAGGGTTTTAGAGCAAATAGAGATCATATCCTTTATCACTTGCTTAATGACACGATCACATGAAAGGTGTTTAGCACAAACAACTTCTTTATAAATGATACAGTGAAGTTTAAAAACTTTGCCAGCCTGACTAAGCTGACTTTGTTACAGACAAGTTTTGCTTGTCAACTGTGCTCACGAGTCATGGCGATAGCCATCAGCAATAAATAAATATATCGTTTACTTGGTTATTTAACGTCACAGACAGCAGAACAAACAGAACCAAATACATTTGTTCCCCTTGTCAGTCTTTAAGACTGAAGTCTAGTAATTGGTAAACAATACAATGTTATCGATTTTTGCCATCCTTTGACGTTATCAAAACGGTAATTGTGTCGACTTTTCTTATATTTAATGTTGCTAAAAATTATACGTTAGTTAATTAATTATTTCAGATGAGGTCGCGGGCCAGTAAAAATTGCTTCGCGGGCCAGTTTTGGCCCGCGGGCCGCACTTGGGCATCCCTGGTATAGGATGTGTGAGTACAGGTCTCTAGTCTATAGGATGTGTGAGTACAGGACTCTAGTCTATAGGATGTTTGAGTACAGGACTCTAGTCTATAGGATGTTTGAGTACAGGACTCTAGTCTATAGGATGTTTGAGTACATGACTCTAGTCTATAGGATTTGTGAGTACAGGACTCTAGTCTATAGGATGTTTGGGTACAGGACTCTAGTCTATAGGGTGTTTGGGTACAGGACTCTAGTCTATAGGATGTTTGAGTACAGGACTCTAGTCTATAGGATGTTTGAGTACAGGACTCTAGTCTATAGGATGTTTGGGTACAGGACTCTAGTCTATAGGGTGTTTGGGTACAGGACTCTAGTCTATAGGGTGTTTGGGTACAGGACTCTAGTCTATAGGGTGTTTGAGTACAGGGCTCTAGTGTATAGGATGTGTGAGTACTGGGCTCTAGAGCAAGGGTCTCCAAACTTTTCTATCGGACGTCGGCATTAACTGTCAGACAGCAGTTTGGGGCCGACTACTAACCAACTACTATGTTTTGTGATAAACAACAGGTACAAATAGAATCTTTTTTTTTTTTAGATGAAAAGATATCCAGGGGGTGGATGAGAGGGCCTCACGGGCCTCATCTTGCCCGTGGGCCATAGTTTGGAGACCCCTGTTCTAGAGTATTGGCAGCAGGGGTACAGGAAAAATTGTATCGAAAGTGGGAATACGCGACATAATTGTATATAAAAAAACATACAAAGAGCTAAGTTACTTCTACTATTTGCAAGCAGTTATCTTTCCCTCGCTCTTAATACTATCAATATCTAAAAGTTCGTTTAGTTTATCTCGATGGACACTAGCAACGCCACTGAGCGGTGCCGGTTTAGGGCCAGGAGCGCCAGTCCGACTAGCAAAAGGAACCGCTAAGAACGCAGCGGACGCCAGCTCTGGGGAAACCTTCCAGCGGGGCCTACACCCTAGGTAGGTCATTGGTGATCCCCCGCAGTGCGACGGTCCTAACCTTAGAGACTCTAATGCTTTACCGGGGTGGCACCCACGTTGTAGCGAGTCTAAGAAGAGAAAATTCCAACCCTCCTTCTGGAGGTCAACTTAGTGGGGGGCGTTTTCGACCTAGTATCCTGGGCGCCCAGGTGGCGGTTTCTAGCAGCGACCGCTCCAGGGGGGTGTGGGCTACTCAGCTATTACGTCCCCTAGGGTCACCAGAGAGCTGAGGGGATTTTCCGGGAAGTCACATGAAGAGCACAGGCTCGGGACTGCTGATTTTCTTCCACATGTAGGATCTCGATGGACACATTGTCGGTGTAACAAGTTCACAGTTTATTCTCATAGCGCTATCCTATTGCCTCTGTTCGAACGTAAATACTGTTGGTGTAGCGATTTGCTGATCATACAGTGGCGTAGCTATGGGAGGGGAGGAGGGATACAAATTCGAAAACTCCCCCGGGCCCCCCACTTGAAACTTTTTTACATTAAATTATACGCCATCGCCATGTATGTGGGGCCCCCCAAAGGAGATTAAGCCCCTTACAAACCCCTACAAATTCTAGCTATGCCTCTATGACCATACTTATTTATGTATCGGGCTCAGAACAATATTATATAGAGGGCTAGCAACAGTATTATAGCTATATATTTTACCCCTCCCCCCAACAAGATCATTGTTATTAGTTTGGTATTGTGCCCTGTTTTGTATTGTATTGTGCCCTGTTTGGTATTGTATTGTGCCCTGTTTGGTATTGTATTGTGCCCTGTTTGGTATTGTATTGTGCCCTGTTTGGTATTGCATTGTTCCCTGCTTGGTATTGTATTGTGCCCTGTTTGGTATTGTGCCCTGTTTGATATTGTGCCCTGTTTGGGATTGTATTGTGGTGCCCTGTTTGGTATTGTGCCCTGTTTGATATTGTGCCCTGTTTGGTATTGTGCCCTGTTTGTTATTGGCCCTGTTTGGTATTGTATTGTGCCCTGTTTGGTATTCTATTGTGCCCTGTTTGGTATTGTGCCCTGTTTGGTATTGTTTTGTGCCCTGTTTGGTATTGTATTGTGCCCAGTTTGGTATTGTATTGTGCCCTGTTTGGTATTGCATTGTGCCCTGTTTGGTATTGCATTGTGCCCTGTTTGGTATTTTATTGTCCCCTGGTTGGTATTGTATTGTGCCCTGTTTGGTATTGTGCCTTGTTTTGTATGTGTTTTGTAACACAAACAATATACTCAAATGACGCAGCCCTCTGTGGCTGATGTCACATGTTGTCATCGGTGTTGGCGAGTGGCTGATGTCACATGTTGTCATTAGGGTTGGCGAGTGGCTGATGTCACATGTTGTCATTAGGGTTGGCGAATGGCTGATGTCACATGTTGTCATCGGTGTTGGCGAGTGGCTGATGTCACATGTTGTCATCGGTGTTGGCGAGTGGCTGATGTCACATGTTGTCATTAGGGTTGGCGAGTGGCTGATGCCACATGTTGTCATTAGGGTTGGCGAGTGGCTGATGTCACATGTTGCAACCGGTGATGTCAACTCAACATACACTAGTTTTCAAGTAAATTGAACTAACCGTTACAAAAAAAAAAAACAACACAACTTTCTTTACTTTTCAGAATCCACAAAAGATCATACAAGATCTTGCAGACTTCCTTGACCTGTCGCCTTCTCCTGACCTTGTTTCTAACATTGTACGCGAGTGCTCTATAGAGCGCATGCGCGTTAAGAAGGCCCAGTTTGATTTGGACAAAGAAGGCAATCCTATCATGTACAGAAAAGGTGAGACACTATATAGGATCAGACTTCTTGTCTAGAACCAAGTCACATTTTACACGAAAGAAGCAGACAAGTCTCTCGCATCGTCAGTAATGAAGTGCTAAAGAAAAGCTGGCCAACAAAAATAAGTAATCAAAAAGTCAAGGGATTGCTTGGACGCGCCCCTCCTTGCCCACCCCACTCCACAAATCAACTCTTGTTTACAGTTGCAAACAAGACGGCATCAGAGTTCTAGCTTGTGTCGGCTCGACATTTTAACCAGGTCAACACAAGTAGTGTTGTCAGGTTGCGTAGTCAGGTAAGTTAGTCCGGTAGCGTAGTCGGGTAGTGTAGTCAGGTAGCGTAGTCAGGTAGCGTAGTCAGGTAGTGTTGTCAGGTAGTGTAGTCAGGTAGTGTAGTCAGGTAGTGTAGTCAGGTAGTTTAGTCAGGTAGTGTTGTCAGGTAGCGTAGTCAGGTAGCGTAGTCAGGTAGTGTTGTCAGGTAGTGTAGTCAGGTAGCGTAGTCAGGTTGTTTAGTCAGGTAATGTAGTCAGGTAGTGTAGTCAGGTTGTTTAGTCAGGTAATGTAGTCAGGTAACGTAGTCAGGTTGTTTAGTCAGGTAATGTAGTCAGGTAGTGTAGTCAGGTAATGT
>MUZC01001512.1:379766-395346 GCA_002072015.1 Radix auricularia
TGCAACTTAACAAAATAATCCAACAATCTTTGGGTTACAAGGTTTTTGTAAAATAATGTACAATCCTCTGTGCACCTACCTTCTTGTCTCTGTGCACCTACCTTCTTGTCTCTGTGCACCTACCTTCTTGTCTCTGTGCACCTACCTTCTTGTCTCTGTGCACCTACCTTCTTGTCTCTGTGTACCTACCTTCTTGTCTCTGTGCACCTACCTTCTTGTCTCTGTGCACCTACCATCTTGTCTCTGTGCACCTACCTTCTGGTCTCTGTGCACCTACCTTCTTGTCTCCATGCACCTACCATCTTGTCTCCATGCACCTACCATCTTGTCTCTGTGCACCTACCTTCTTGTTTCTTTGCACCTACCTTCTTGTCTCTGTGAACCTACCTTCTTGTCTCTGTGCACCTACCTTCTTGTCTCTGTGCACCTAAATTCTTATCTCTGTGCACCTACCTTCTTGTCTCTGTGCACCGACCTTCTTGTCTCTGTGCACCTACCTTCTTGTCTCTGTGCACCTACCTTCTTGTCTCTGTGCACCTACCTTCTTGTCTCTGTGCATCTTGATTGTATCTGATTGACCTTTGTGTGTCCCATGTAGATTTCTTGGTTTGACTGGTGATAAGTCAAACAAAATATTTTAAAATGTTGCACAAAAAGGACAGCATGTTTTACACACACAGGATCTTTGCACACACAGGATCAATTGCGCACAGGATCAATTGCACACACAGGATCAATTGCACACAGGATCAATTGCACACACATGATCAATTGCCCACACATGATCAATTGCACACAGGATCAATTGCACACAGGATCTATTGCACACAGGATCAATTTCACACACAGGATCAATTGCACACACAGGATCTATTGCACACAGGATCTATTGCACACACAGGATCTATTGCACACAGGATCTATTGCACACATGATCTATTGCACACACAGGATCTATTGCACACAGGATCAATTGCACACACAGGATCTATTGGACACAGGATCAATTCCACACAGGCACAATTGCACACACAGGATCAATTGCACACAGGATCAATTGCACACAGGATCAATTGCACACACAGGATCAATTGCACACAGGATCAATTGCACACACAGGATCTATTGCACATAGGATCTATTGCACACAAATTCAATTGCACACACAGGATCAATTGCACACACAGGATCAATTGCACACACATGATCTATTGCACACAGGATCAATTGCACACACATGATCTATTGCACACAGGATCAATTGCACACACAGGATATATCGCACACAGGATCAATTGCGCACACACAGGATCTATTGCACACACAGGATCTATTGCACACAGGATCTATTGCACACAGGATCAATTGCACACACATGATCTATTGCACACAGGATCAATTGCACACACAGGATATATTGCACACAGGATCAATTGCGGGCACACAGGATCTATTGCACACACAGGATCTATTGCACACACAGGATCTATTGCACACACAGGATCAATTGCACACAGGATCTATTGCACATACAGGATCAATTGCACACACAGGATCTATTGCACACAATGATCAATTTCACACAGGATCAATTGCACACAGAATCAATTGCACACACAGAATCTATTGCACACACAGGATCTATTGCACACACAGGATCTATTGCACACACAGGATCAATTGCACACACAGGATCTATTGCACACAGGATCTATTGCACACACAGGATCAATTGCACACAGGGTCTATTGCGCACAGGATCTTTTGACACACTGGATTAGTTGAGGCGCCTATGTTTAAGACACAGAATTTTAAAAAAAAACAAAGCCATCACAAAGACACTAGTCACTGATGCCAGTCACTTACTCAAAGCCTGGAGCATCCAACAAAATCGCCTGAGGTTCAACAGTAACTAGAGATTTCTTCAAACCTCTGTTTGGCTTTTTACTGTTTGCTCCTGAAACAAGTGTTTAAAAAAACTCTCATATCAAACATTAACAAAAATTAATGGGATTGGACATGTGACAAGATTTTAGGAAAACAGATATGAATCTTTGTAATATGATTAAGAAGAGGAGATATTAATTTTTGAGATAAAACTATGAGTTGGAAATGTGCCTATTATCTATATATATAATTCTCATCATGGTCCAACCATGCCAGACACCAAGCAAGCTGTCTGACCCCACCGACCAATCAGATTGCAAGAAAAGGTAGTAAACAGAGTGGGGGGTCATTCAACAATTTGTTGAATTGAAGTCTATTACTACGTTCTTTCAAAACAACAAAATAACATGCATTTTGTAGCGCTGTGGTTATTCATTTGGCTAACATGCGGAAGGTGGTAGGTTCAAGCCCCAGCAAAGACATTAATTTTTAAAAATGTTTGTGTTTGTGCCCGTTCATTTCCCACTATCTTTTTGATCACCATAACACAAGACAAGTGGGAATAAGCTTGACGAATGACCTTTGTCAGGTTATGCCCATTAATTTATGGTTGGCAAGCTAGGGTGGTGGGGGTGACAAGTGGCTAACCACAGTGCACATGTTTCCAGATCAACAATGCGTGGCAGTTATCCCTGCATCCCAGGTTCATTCACATTGTTCTGATTTCATCGTGATGTAGTTTGTGTCTGTTAAACCCCCCCTCCCACTTTCTTTGCACTATCTATGAGCAAATCTGCGGCGTATGCTACGCCACGGGCATCTAGTAAGTACATATTTACATGGGAAACACCATACTTTTATGTCTAGATTCTAGATGCAATGCAAGGGGAAAAAAACTCTTTAACATAACTCCATGTTTCTCAAATTAACAAACAAAAAGTCACTATAATTGTATCTTAGACTGACCATGGTCATAATTCAAATAATTATATGTTAGACTGACCAGGGCTTGACTCCTCATCTCCAACTTCATCATCGTCACTCTCAGGTCCAAACTCATCAATGTAATAGGAAACTTCCTTCTCTACAGTCAGGGCCTGCAGTCTTGGCTTGACCTAACAAATGTAAGATTATAATAGCGATGCTAGAAAATCAATGTAAGATTACAATAGTGATGCTAGAAAATCAATGTAAGATTACAATAGTGATGCTAGAAAAAATAATGTAAGATTATAATAGCGATGCAAGAAAATCAATGTAAGATTACAATAGTGATGCTAGAAAAAGAATTTTAAGATTATAATAGTGATAATATAAAAACAATGTAAGATTATAATAGTGATGCTAGAAAAAATAATGTAAGATTATAAAAGTGATGCTATAAAAACAATGTAAGTTATAATAGTGATGCTAGAACAACAATTTAAAATTATAATAGTGATGCTATAAAATAAATGTAAAATTATAATATTGATGCTAGAACAACAATGTTAGATTATAATAGTGATGCTATTTAAAAAATGTAAGATTATAATAGTGATGCTATAAAAACAATGTAAGATTATAATAGTAATGCTAGAAAATCAATGTAAGATTATAATAGTGATGCTTGAAAAACAATTTTAAGATTATAATAGTGATGCTATAAAAACAATGTAAGATTATAATAGTGATGCTATAAAAACAATGTAAGATTATAATAGTGATGCTATAAAAACCATGTAAGATTATAATAGTGATGCTAGAAAAATGAATGCTTTGAGCTTTTCATGAGGCTACTTTGGTATTAAAATTTGATGAAAACAAATGTAAAGTCATAGTATATGCATATGTTTTTTAAACTATATTTTATGTCGTTTGTATCAAAGTATGAAAATGTGCAATTGATCACTAGATAATTTGCTAACAGATGAAAATAATCAGAAGCTGTATGACCAACAACTACATGAGCCATAAGACAACAGGTACATGAGCCATAGGACAACAGGTACATGAGCCATAGGACTTACAGTTACATGAGCCATAGGACTTATATCTACATGAGCCATAGGACAACAGCTACATGAACCATAGGACTTACAGCTACATGAGCCATAGGAAAACAGCTACATGAGCCATAGGACAACAGCTACATGAGCCATAAGACTTATAGCTGAATGAGCTCAAAAAACTTCTCTAAAAAATAAATGCATTCTGTTAAGCTCAAATCTAGTCTATAAAACATACCTCTATTTTTCCTTCATCAGAAGCAGCACTGAGGCTGGGTAGCTGTATCCCTGTAGTGTGAGTCTGACAGGCAAAGACTTCATTGGAGAACACATCAACCTGCATCTCACTGATGTTAGTAAATGGAAAACATGTCAACAGGGCATCTCACTGATGTTAGTAAATGGAAAACATGTCAACAGGGCATCTCACTGACATTAGTAAATGGAAAACATGTCAACAAGGCATCTCACTGACGTTAGTAAATGGAAAACATGTCAACAGGGCATCTCACTGATGTTAGTAAATGGAAAACATGTCAACAGGGCATCTCACTGACGTTAGTAAATGGAAAACATGTCAACAGGGCATCTCACTGACATTAGTAAATGGAAAACATGTCAACAAGGCATCTCACTGACATTAGTAAATGGAAAAGAGGGCATCTCACAGACAACAAATGAGAAACTTGAGTGGCACTCATCAGTGTTATGACATTGTCACTTACAGTGTTTCATGCATGCAGAGGGAACAGTCTACAAGCTAGGATCACAGCAAAAAGTGGGCTATTTCAAATATGAATATGACAGTCAGTAACTGATTACTGTCTTGAGTCCAGGGCAACAAAAGAAACATTACCACTAACTTCTCCATTAGCCTGATGCCATTATTAAAACTTATAGTAAAAATCAGATCATTAAATAAATATATTACGTCATTAAAAACCAGTTTACAGAGACTAAATATGTGTGAGACTGCAGTTTACAGAGCCATGGGCATAACCCACTTTGTTCACAAGAATGGAAGATTTCATGACTTTTTTTTTTTTTAAAATAAACCATTAGTGTAGTTTTATTTAAAGCAATTAATGGTCACTCTTAGTGTAGATGATAATTTTGTGGAGATATCACTGAATAAGAAAATATCAGTTTCCAAAAATAGGAACATATCTGTTCTAAATAAAATTAATTTATAGGAGGTTAATGTATTTTATTTTATGCTGGGCTCCTGGAATGTAAAATGGATCTTTAGACAAGACTTTTTGTTTTTATATTTGAAACGAAAGAATAAGTTGATTAGTTTGTTCTTAAGTATACAATTTAATCCCTTATAAAAGATCTTAAATAGCAGTTAAACCATTCATCAAATATAATCAGATTGGTGGTTCAACAAATAAAAATTAAATCTGAGCTGAATGAAATATTGACAATATTTTCTTTTATGGTTAAACTAATTGTGTATGGAGAAATATTTTTAGATGAATCTTAATTTTAAATTTTTTTAATGTATAAATTTGAATAAAATGAAAACAAAAGGAAATTATTATAAAAATAAAATTCTAAAAAAATTATACTTTAACATGATACAATAATATATGGGTAATAAATATTATTCCATTATACACAAGTTTAATGTTAGTTCATACAAGAGAAAAAATGAATCAGATAGATACTGATTAATTTCACACAAGCAAAAAATAAATAAATAAAAAACTCTGGTTAAATTCATAGTAGGCTAAAATAAAGTGTACAGAGCTTTGGTTTTAGTTCAAGAATATAGAGTTATGTTTGATTTTAAAGAAATTATAACTACTCCTACCTCTCACTGTGTTACCAGATAAATATGATCCATTATGAAAGGGAATAAAATCACATACGTTAAATTATGCAGGGTTTTATTTGTCTTATTTGTAGATTTTTATACAACTCACTATTTTTTAAGTCTTAGCTATTTAGATTAATTTCTAAACATTTAATTAAGATATCTACCTGACTTCCAAATATACAATTTATAACAAGTAAAAAAAATAATTTTAGAGTACCATTCCAATCTATGTTTTTTGCCAATTATTTTGATGAGTTTTTTTATTTAATAAACATAAATTAATCTTTTATTTTTTATGTGCTAAAAGAGGGAAACATTATTATGAAATGGATGAAATAAAAATAAATTAAAATACATATTTCAAACTCTCTCCTTCAAAAGCATCAGAGAGTTCAACATAAAATGAAAGTCACTTATAAAATGAAATTCCTTTTACTTACAGTTCAAGCTACATTATCTTCAATTTGTACATAACTATTTATAATTTTACATATTTTTAACATAGAATATGTTTGATTTTTAATTAATATTTTAATTATTAAAAAGATGTAATATACCCCACTAGCAGAGTGCAACACACTCACTGGAACATTACCTTATAGTCAAATAGACTCATTAGTGCATATCCAAAGTCTCATTAAAACCAAGACATATTGTTTCAATGATACATTACCATAAATTCTAATTGGAAAATTATGCAAAGTCACAGTCTCCACAGTCCCACTGGTAAATTACCTAAAGTCACACAGGTAAATTACCTAAAGTCACACAGGTAAATTACCTAAAGTCACACAGGTAAATTACCTAAAGTCACAAAGGTAAATTACCTCAAGTCACACAGGTAAATTACCTAAAGTCACACAGGTAAATTACCTAAAGTCACACAATCTTTGGTATGGGACACAAATAACATCTCTTCTAAGAAGTAGGTCGTCAAAAACTGATTGCATGGGAGATTTGGTTGCCTTGTCTGATTCTCCCCCACTCGGGAGATTGATGATGTGGTCTTTAACTCTACATCCCTGTCAAGATCATTATATTGGTATTGATTACAACTTATTAGTTGATCTTGGTGGAGTGTGTTCATTAATCAGAAAATAAAATTTTTTTGATGTTTATTTGAAAGATCTAGCTTAAAATGTTGGACAAATCCAAAAGCATCATAAAAAATAAACATGGCTCTTCAATAAAATTTATTATTTTTAACAATCATAAAAATATTTGTTGAAATTTATAAAAAAAAAACAGATATACATTTAAAAAAAATTCTTTTAAGGCATCTGATTTAAATTTATGCGTAAAATTATACTTGCTGAAACTGAAAGCCATCTGTGAACGGCTCACATAGACTGCCCTTAGTTTTGTTACCTTACTGATACAAGCTCACATAGACTGCCCTTAGTTTTGTTACCTTACTGATACAAGCTCACATAGACTGGCCTTAGTTTTGTTACCTGATACAAGCTCACATAGACTGCCCTTAGTTTTGTTACCTTACTGATACAAGCTCACATAGACTGGCCTTAGTTTTGTTACCTTACTGATACAAGCTCACATAGACTGCCCTTAGTTTTGTTACCTTACTGATACAAGCTCACATAGACGGCCCTTAGTTTTGTTACCTTACTGATACAAGCTCACATAGACTGCCCTTAGTTTTGTTACCTTACTGATACAAGCTCACATAGACTGCCCTTAGTTTTGTTACCTTACTGATACAAGCTGGATCAAATCTTGCAGCCTTCTGGTGGCAGCAGGGATAAAGACCAACACAGGAAGTTACCCCCCCTGGCTCAGTCTCGTAACGTGCAGCTTCTGGGTGATAACTATTTGGGAAATAAGACAACACACAGATTAGCTTTGAGTATCATCATCAGACAAATCCAGTAGCACACTGGGCATGAAACAATCGGCTAACTCCAAAAGCTTACTACATACTTGACTGAAGTTAAAAGGTATTATCTGGTAGGAGAGCTTCCTCTGAGCGCTACATTTACCTGCAGTGACCAAATTCTGTTAGTGGGAAGACTTCGCCACACCTGTCACAGGTGAAATGGTTGATAGTTCCCCACAGCCTCCAGTAGACATCCCGCCAGGTCTTGAGTTGACCCTTGAGTTCCAGGATGTAATCATTGACATCAAATGTGGGGTCAGGGATGTGGGAGTAGGTCATCTGTCCAGTCCGATCAATGGTCAGCCTAAACAATGATCAAGCCAGAGAAAAGTCAGATTTTTATATTTTATGTTGATGTAGAATGATATAATGTACAACTTATTAAAATATAATTCTAATCCGAGGATTATGTTGAGGAATATGAGTACAGAAGAAATTAGCTGAGCCAATGAAAATGTATTCTAAAAATAAATATTTCCCTTTATCATTTTTCTCTACAACAACAACAAAAATTAAGTTTTAAAAAATGGGTGGAAAGAAAGTGTTAGGGGATATAGAGATACATTAATACATTTGTGCTAATACATTTAATTGAACCAATTCAGCTGAAACCTTTGTGGTTGATTTTCCATAATTAAATAATCCAGATAAGATATAATCTTCTGTATAGCAGAAGCATCTATGATGGATAAGATTGAGATGACAAGTATTGTTCCTTTACCTGCTGGGCATGTACTAGATAAGATTGAGATGAGCATTGTTCATTTACCTGCTGGGCATGCACTTGACCAAAGTCTTCATCTTACTAATCAAATGACGCTTGCATATACTGCATCTGTACAAGAAATTATAAGATGACGTATGACGCAGGCAAAGTATTCAAATATAATTAATCCTTTCATATAAATATTTAATTTCAATCAACATAAATAAAATCAGAAATGACAGATGCCATCCACCAACCTCATGCATTATAGCAATCAATATGAATATGTGTGTCATTAATGACAGGTTTTATTTCAGCTGTTTCATATTAATTTCAGTGACATCATATTTACAGGGAATCATCTGATTTAATCTAAGGTTCTTTAGAAAGTCAAGTTTGTGGTGTTACAAACCTGAACAGTGTTGTGGCCTGTTCTGGTGAGTCTGTGTTATTGACATTGGGTTCAAACAGCTTCTCTATCATCTTGGAGAAGAGTTTACTGGAAAAGACAGGATTGGAAATTCTTTGTCAAGTCTCATTAAGGCACCAGATTTAAGTGATCAAATTTTTTATCAGGAGTTAATAGAAAACATAAATTTCACTTGAACACAATCATTTATAAATAACTATTTCTTACCTTTTAAACTTATCTTTTCTGTCTCGCACTTCATCTGCCTCATTATGTGTGAATAAATCAGATATTCTAAAAATAAAAGAGTTCTACAAATATTTGTATCAAGCAAAAACGTGAGTTTAAGACAATGAAAAGGTTTGGATAAAATAACCCAGTACAACTAACTGTTATAAAATATTATGTTTAACCCCAGTACAACAATCTGTTATAAAATATTATGTTTAATCCCGTACAACAATCTGTAATAAAATATTATGTTTAACCCCAGTACAACAATCTGAAGATCTTATAAAATATTATGTTTAACCCCAGTACACCAATCTGTAATAAAAATATTATGTTTAACCCCAGTACAACAATCTGAAGATCTTATAAAATATTATGTTTAACCCCAGTACACCAATCTGTAATAAAATATTATGTTTAACCCCAGTACAACAATCTGAAGATCTTAGTTTCCTCTAATACAGACCTCACAAATATAATGCTCTATAAATTACTCTATAGTGCCAAAGGGTAACAACTTGTATTTACCTTGTCAGAAGTCTGTCGTTGATGCAACCCATATTACAAGGGGTTGCCACAATATCACTCATATTCTTGTGACAAAATTTAATACACTCAAGCACCTTTAAAATATATGCAACATTAACAGATTTATGAATGTTCCTTAACTTTCATTTAAGCATTAAAACAATATTATAACTTTTTTTAAATTTAAGACACCATTTATAGATGTAAATGACCACCTTTATAGATGTAAATGACCACCTAGATTAATTATTACTCATATCACATTGTTTTTTTAACATCCTGAGCAAAGACTTAACCAAACATAAACTATGTTACTGTTATGTAACGTTAATATCCCGCTAAAATTGTTACAATTACATTAAATACAATACAAAATACGCACAAACTAATTGTGTAGTGAAAACAATAAATTTAAGCTTTATTATTAAACCTATACGACAGTATATGCTTTGAATAATGCCTTCATCAGTGCAAAAATCATAAAGTATGTACTTATATAAGTAGTATTAAACTAATACTACTAAACTAATAATGCCTTCATCATTACACTTATGCTTTATCACAGTCCTATTCTATATGATATATTGATTACACTAGCCAAAAAAAAATTACCATGAAAATAAATACAAACCAGTGAATCCATTTTAAGGAAATCAGATGATATTAGAATAGAAACAACATTGTTGGCCTCTGAAAACCAAAAATATCCACAATGAATGATTGCTTTTTGGGTAAGTAATTGTTGAGTGGTTTATCTGTTATAATACTCTTTACACTCAAGCAGGTGAAAAGCTTGTATTATTATTTTTACAAGGAGATCTTTTCCAACATCAACAGATTTTAAAATTATAAATTCCAACAACTGTCATGTGTCTAATTATTTAGCTCAAGGTAAATCACCTAATTTAGGTTCATCTGGAAATTCTTTGGAGCCTCGTTTGACATATTTCATGAGCCAATCAAAAATCTGGACATCACAATGGACAGAAATGTCAACTTCCTCCCAACGTTGTGCATCAGTGGAAAGATACTCAGCAAAATATTTCATCTCCTGTACCAACAGATCCCTGGGGCATTGAAAATCTTTTTTCACTGCAAAATAATGAGCCTATGTGGAACATCAATTGTGTTTCAAAATATACATGTTTATTTTATGCAGTTGTTGATAAAGTTGTGTATGGCAATGATTTTATAAACTTAATACAAATCTATTAACAATTTCACATTTTAAAAAACACACACTATAATACCACTTTTATTATGAAAACTTGTATTTATATCTCCTGAATGATTGATATTGAAAACTAAATTAGAAAATTTGAATAAATTCATTTCTGTTATTTAGCAAAACAAGGACAACACACAAAAACTTGATCTCTTTGTTTAATAATCATAAGATTATGGAATTAAATCAACACACAGGACATGTGTGATGGCTTTATGTTAGTCTGTTTTGTTGCTTTAGTTAATTTGATACAATGAATATTCGATACTTCGTTTACAACTTTACATAATATATTGCCTAATTGCAAATATTTGATGGCAGCAAGTTATTATAATTTAAACAGATTTCCATGGCCGCACTTTTTTGTCCCCACTGCCGCAGGTTGCGCACCCCTGATATAAGTATTAAATAAACATTCATAATACAGCAACCAAATAAATGACGGTACATTACACACAAGCTACGTTTATCATTAAAAGGTTGCTGTCTCATTAATTTTGAAAACGAAGCTTGAAAAGATGTGTCTTAAGTGCAGTCTTAAAGGCTTAAGTAGTTGGAATACTACAAATGTGTAATGGGTAGAGAATTCCATTGTTTGGCTGCACAAAAAAAAGCCACAGATAAAACAATTAAAATACACGGAGAATACTTTGCTTTATTTAAAAGAACAGAAGTTACACTAATGGAACAATTATCAGTAATCATGACTTACAGTTTTTGGCCTCATCACACACATGAATTACCATCATAGGCCTGAAGAGAGATTAAAAAAAAATTATTGAATCATCCAAATTAATAGAGTATGCACACATATAGTATGCCTTATAGATAATTATCTCATCAATACCCCACTAATTTTATTGGCATCCCCTTTTTTATAAACCACAATAATCAAACAAATGATTTTATATGCTTGATTTATATTTAGAAAATTTTACTGTACTGTACCCTTTCTGTCCTAAATCCTTTGGAAACTGTCCCTCTTTGCTAGTGTGGAACTTTTCCTTCTCATCCTTTGGACCTAATGGGTACAAAAAGTTTGATTAATTCATGTTTATATTGATTTTAATATAGTAAAAGTGTAACTAAAGTGTCTATTTAATGTCATTAAATTTATCCACATTTTATCAAATTATATACAGCTTTAAAAAGAGCAAGTGAAAAATTTGGAGCACCTGCACCTTTGCTTTTACTTGAATTGGGACGGCTGTTACTTGCTGATCGTCTACTGGTCTCTGACTCACAAAGACTGGTCCCACTGCTACTTGTATTTAATCCAATATTTGTCATTGTCCGTGTCAGATGATGTAGTGCCACACCCCCAGCACCACTTAGCAATTCTTCATATCTTCTTGCACACTGAAAATAAATATTATTATAAATTCATTGCTGACTGAGTAGCTTTTAGGTCATCTTAATAAATAATCTGAATGTTTTAATTTCTTATTTCTGTTTATTTCTGTGCCTGGCTCAATTCTTTCTAATTTACAAATTAATATCTAGTACATATTTTAATGATACTATAGTTATGATTAAAAATAGGCCATTAAAATAATTTATCATAAATTTAATAACAACAATTCGTTGTGCCAAAGATGTAACCAGTCTTCAAAAAAAAAGTATTATTTATTACCATATAACGGTGAAGCTATGTGTTTACTGACCTGTACTGCTGATGTCCCAGGAATGAGACGAGCTATAGCCTCCCAGTTTTTGGGTTCTAGGCTAGCAAACTCAGATGAAGCAATTAAGGTTTTTAAAATCAGGTCTAGAGTTACACCTACACGAGATGAAGGCTCCACACCTACTCCATTCATTTTCTTGCATGCAATGAACACGAGTCTCTCAGTTAATTAACAGATTCAAATTTTATTGATATGATTCATATCTGTATTGAAGAATTAATAAATACATGAAGTTAATTTAATGAAAATAAATTGGGGAGGAAATTTTATGCTACGTTTGGTTTATAGTGCAATAAATGTATCACATGATTCAGCATTAAGAAAAACACATTGTTTTCATTGTACAATTGGTCATTATGAATGGTGTATTTGTTTTCATGTAATAAAGTATAAAAATTAATCAGAATATAAAAGGAGTTGATGATTAGCTTTTTTAAAATTTGTTTTTTTCTTAACAATTGAAAGAGTACCACTACTTGAATAAACATGTGGTTTTTACCCAGTCAACTTTTTTGCATCAATAAACATAAATAAATTTTAAACTGTATACAGTGGAACCTTGTTATATGTACTTAATCCGTTCAAAACTCTTGGACTTATACCAAATGTGATGTATACTAAACAAATTTTTAACATAAGAAATCAAGAGCTAATGATGAATCTGTTTCCAGGAAAAAAAGCATATTATTATTATTAACGAATACATTTATTGACATATTTGTAAAAAATAATTTAAACATTTCTTAACACTAAAAGTTATAAATGAATATATAATATAGACTATGACTTATTATGACAGTACTGACATTGACATTGGGGCCAAGACGGCCAAGTGATAGTGGGCTAGTCGGTGCACTGTCAATCCCCTACTTATTTTTTGCGATTGGTGATGTGGTGTGCATTAAAATTAAACTCAGAATTTTAAATAATAATATATAATATAGTTAGTTAGTATTTTTTAGTAAGTAACTTAACTTTTTAAACATAGTTATTATAAATTTAAATTTTACTGTCACTACTCTACTGTAGTGAGTAGTATATTACTATTTATTATAATTATTATTGTAAAGAGAAGAGTAAAGACAGTAAAGTCACAGTGTAATGTTAAGTGAGTCAGTAAAAACGCCTGTAACAACTTAACAACTGTAACTGAAATGACTGAAACTCTGCAAATTATCATTAAATATTATTTATTATTTTACTATCATCTCAACAAATAGTAAAATATTTGATTTATCAAATAATGATTAAAAATTACCTAATATTCTAATTTACATGAACAATCTAAACTCTAAACCTTGAATTTTATTTCCGTTAATTTTAAGTATTATTCTTATTCTTCAGTATGCAACACTTTATTATACTTAATTTATAACTTAATAACTTAATACTACTCTTATTTTCCATCTAAATTCCGGTAATCTGTTTCCGCGTCGAGCGTCGTTATGGAAAAGTTATTTAAAAACAACATCAGGATATTTTTTAAAGAAACTATCACAAATTAAAAACAGTAATTCTTTTTATGACTGATTTTTTTTTTAAAAAATCTGAAATTTAATTCTTAATAAAATTTGTTTTTAAAACTTCATTTAAATATTAGCTAA
Organism: Radix auricularia; assembly: GCA_002072015.1. NCBI lineage: Eukaryota > Metazoa > Mollusca > Gastropoda > Lymnaeidae > Radix > Radix auricularia. Next base: position 393,746 of record MUZC01001512.1, read on the forward strand.
TACCATAGAATTTAAGAATGGGACTGTCTAAAAGTAAAATCTTTTCAACTTCAGCTTACTTTTTTCCCCTTCAAAAGTACACTATCTTATTATAATAACTTACATGCTACAGACTACAGACGCTCCTTCTGTACATAAGATTATTGCGTCCGACGTATATCTATCGTTTGTTTTTAGTCCTGTATTCTTATTCGAGTTTTCAATGATGATAAAGTGTTGGCTTTCCTGGTTTCTTCAGACAACCCATTCCACACCCGAATACTGGACGGGAAGAAAGAAAACTTGTATGTCATGTGTTTGTTTGTTCTTGCATACGGGATAAGAAATGTGTTTTTATCCTTATGTCTGAGGGTTGTATTAAGTTATCTTTGTGTTGTATTTCTAAATTGGAGTTAATTGCTTTATGTATAATTACTAATTTACTCTTGGTTCTTCTATCCTCTAGTGTTTCAAGGTTTAATGATTTAACCAATGGTGATACTCTTGTGAGTTTTGAATATTCTCCAGAAATGAATATGGCATCTCTTTTTTTTAAATCTGTTCTAGTTTATCAATATTTTGTTTGGTGGATGGGTCCCAAACAGAAGATGCAGGGTGAGGTAGCATTTTAGTTTTGTATCTTTATTACATTCTTTTCCATGTATGAAATATTCTGAATTTATTTGTTTCTTTTTCTTTGTTACTCTTAGCAGTTGACACTTTTCTGGATGGAAGTACATACTCCAGTTCGTTTATCATTTTATTAATTCATCTAATCTAAGTCTAAGTCTTTATGTAAAATTGTGCTATCTTGTTCTGACTTAATTGTTCTATAGATTATACAATCATCAGCAAAGAACTAAATAACCTAACTTTTGTTCCTGTTGAGATATTGTTGGTTAGGCCTAAATCATTTATATAAATGAAAATTAAGTACTCATCAAATACATATCTAACCAGGGCGGTTTTATCCAGTCAGTAGGCACCAAATTTACGACCTATGAACTTTTCAGGGGCCTAAGAACTGAAAGAATTGCTTTTTAAATTTATTTTTTTTAATCAGAAATTAAAGAAATAAATTATATTTCGTTAAATATCTCTGAACTCGGTATTGCTTTTTTATTTTATTTTTTATTTTCAAAAATTAAAGAAATGAATTAAATTTAGTTTATAACTCTGAACATGTAAGGTTATAACTTGAGCTGTATTACAGTACATTAACTACCTCACACAGCGAGTTCTTGCATTAGCCTACGCCTACATCTTTTTATTGAAATTGAACCTACCCTATTATACACATTAGATTTGGGGGAGGGTTGGGTGGGAATGAAAGATAAGTTTGTTATTTTCGAACATAAAATCCATATCCTATATTCCAAAAACAATTATCTATTTCAGCTACGCTACCCCACACTCAATCATTTACGATCTGCTCTCTCTTTTTTAATCCTCGTGGTTGCGATTTTCTGAATTCTCCAGTCCATATCATACACAGATAATTACGACTGCCAATGTAACCACAATCTGATACAGGGGCCGTCCATAAATGACGTCACGCAATTTTGGCCGATTTTTTACCCCCCCCCCTACGTCACGCGTCGTCACAAAATCGTCGACCCCCC
>MUZC01001512.1:410926-500754 GCA_002072015.1 Radix auricularia
CAAACTTGTTGTCATTGGCAACCATTCATCCTTCAACCTCATTTTGACCATTACATGTACTGTACTACTGCTTTGTTCTCATTTTTTCATTCATAACAAGTGGCCGTGTGCAAAAGCCATTTAACTATTGGTTAGAATTAATTAAAATATGTCAAAGTTGAAGGTTCAAAAGGAGTACCTAATTTATTTGTGTACGTTTATATAGAGAATTCGTTTTGTCATGAGTCATATATAGGTCACGATACACCATTATTTGTGTAGCTTGTAAGGAAAATCAAGCAAGTGGCTTCGAAGGCACAGTATGGCTCAATCTGGGAATCACCGCAAAACGGCGATATATTTAAATTTAAACTTAAACGGTCTTTTAAAACGAACGGTCTTAACAACCTTAAGAAAGAGTGAAGAAATAGGGTCCAATATTCCGATACGATTCTGATTAATTGTCCCATCACTAATAAACGCACAACACGTACATTAAGAAATTTCAAGCGCATGTTAATATTTTGCCGCCATATTGGTTTTCGCTTTAACTCGATCATCGGTTATGTCGATGCCATTTTTCATACCCCAACGCCGTCTACTTAAGCGGTTTCGACTGTACCTTGATAATTTTTTTTCATATTAGTATTTGTAGGGACAAAAACCGTCATTTGATGAAGTCATTCTTAACTTTATTACACATAATTATTTATATTTTATTTGCATTTTTGCAGATATATTGCCGGTTTAATTAAGACAAACATAAATTAAGAAACAAATTGTGCAACTTGATTTGAATTATAAGCGTGTCTTGAATACAGTCTTCCGTATTTTAGTGTTCATTCTTCTATGTCACTTTGGTTCATGTTTCTTTCTCTCCTTGTAAACATTGCAGGAAGATGGTTGGAATATTTTTTTAAAAGATAAAAAAAAAGTTAATACCGTAAAAATGAGTATAAAATAACACATTAAAATATTTTTTATTTATAATAACAAAAACAATAGAATCAGTGATTAACTTTGTATAAAGTAAAATTTATCTGTAAACTAAGTTTCTGATGTGTTTACAAGCTCGAAATCATGACAAAACGAACTGTCCTACATAAAAATGTACAAACTCAAATAGTATTAGGAATTCCTTTTGAACCTTCAACTTTGACTCATACTCTTTATTAATTCTAACCAATAGTTAAATGGCTTTTGCATATGGCCACCTTTTATGAATGAAACAATAAGAACAAAGCAATAGTAATAGAGTAAAATAAGGTTGAAGGATGAATGGTTGCCAATGACAAGTCTGCACACAGTACATTTTGTTTTTCCAAACAAAATGAAATGTTTTAGACATCTGCGATCCTGCGTGCTGCTTTTCTATTAAAGCAATTACTGTTTATTCAGCATGGCATCATTTTCATAGTATTTCCGAGTATACGAAAGTCCGCCGATGCCTAAACATTATCATAGCCCATGGCATGCTGTATCGTGGCAGTACATATTAATACTAGGGCTCTCTTGGTACTTTCAATACTGGTATTGGGATCGGTATATTAATTTGTGTGGATATTTATAAACCTAAATGATAATTTTTTCTGATTTTTTTGTGTGTCAAAATGTCAATTATTATGAAACATTGGTGTTGTCAATATCGGGAACTTAACATGCTACCGATATCCTGAGATCGGTGCCGATATATCGGCCATCGGTAGACCCCTATCATTTATTTTGCTAATGAATTACATTAAATGTTAACAGCTTTTGTAGAGATAATATTAATATGTTAATACTGATATATAATAATAGGCAATGTTCCCTCAAAGTATTTTTTGGTCCATGTGCAAAGATATGCAGCATTCATTTATCTGTGCCAAAAGTTATATTCCACTAATATATATATTTTTTTTATCCTTACAAAAATTTACTGTGTGGTAGCTCTATACTGCTGCGAGGCGTCAGACAGATAGCTTTTGGGCCTTGCAGCTTAGAGGAAACATTGTTTATATGCAGCTTTTTTAATTCACCATGTAAAATTATCTAAATAGGCTGGCCTTAGGAAAGCACAAAATTATGCTGCAGAATGTAGGGGCAATGCTCAAATCAAACGACAGATGGCAGAAAGAAAAACAAAGTAAGCCTAGAATATAATTGGTTTTCATATTAGTAATGTTTTTTTTAAACCTGAGTCTAATGTGCAATTTAGACCTTAAATAAAAATCCCTATAGGAGGATTTATACTGCTTAAAAAAATTGGGGGGTAAAATTTAAAAAATCAACTTATTAATATGGTGGTGTCACCCCCATTTAATACAAAGACAATCATTTAGAGCACAAAGAAATCTTCAGTAATTAATAGGAATTTTTTTTAACAGAGGTTTCAGATATGGTTAACTTTTCTTCACAATTATTGTATACTAGTTCGCCAAACTGAATGTTTATTTTTACTTTATTCCATAAAGCAACAATTTGTTTCATGTAGTGTTTAAAAATATATAGAAAATTTGCTGTAGGTAGTGAAAAAAAAAGCCACATAAAATCTACCATTATTAAAGTTTAAGAAAAAATTTGTATCGTACAGTTATCATTTCAGATGACCTATTTTAAATGTTGAATTCATTCTTAAATTTTGTACAAGAAATAATTTCTTTTTCTCCTCTTAAATTTATAGATCCCTAAAGGAACCAAAGACTTTAAATCTCATATTTGGTCTGAACTTGGACAATCGCAGCCATGATGGTGTCTTTGTTTATAACTGCAGTCGGCTAATTAAAATGTATGAAAAAGTTGGCCCACAGAATGAAGGAGGAGTGTAAGTAAACAATGCCTAAAAATACTGAAGTAGATGTTTATTTAAGTTCTATAACTATTTGGATTTGCAGATTCAGTGCAATGTGATCAATTCAACATAAATATTCTTAAACATTTAAGGTTGTTTTCAAATGTTAAAATTCCATAAAATATTTATGTAACATAAATAAGCATTTATTCCTTTATTAGAGAATTTTAATTCATTTAACATTTATTTGCAGATTTTGCAGTGGAGTTGTAGGTAAGTTATTAATTATCTAAATTTCAAACACTTAATAAAAGGAAATATCACTTTTCTTAACACAAATGAACTGTTGGTTTTCATGTGAAAATTGAATGAGTATTAATTATTTTTTTTTAATCATAGCATACGCTGTTCTTTTTTTACCAGTATAATTTATTTTATCTGTTATGGTTAGATCCACATAGAACCAGTAAAAATTTCTACTTTTGAAAGCAAGCTTTTTCATTGGACTAAAATATGTCTGTATATTAAAAAAATTGAATTATGTTTACAGTTTAAGCTTGAAAAGTAAACACAATTATAGAGTGATTCCAAAAGACGTTACATACAATTAGTATAAAATAAAAACGTATTCATTTGTATTCAAAACAATGAGTAATATAATAATAGGAGAAATTATGTGAGGATTAAGAATTGTTTATTGTGGGTCATTCTTGGTTTTTTCCCCTATTACTTATAAGCTTGTTAAATTCAAAAACAGTATCAAACCTTAAATTAAATAGCATTAATCAAATAATGAAAATGAAGGTATTATAATTGTATGCTTTCTTGTCTGATTGTTAATATTTTACTTGAATATTTAGGATTCTCTCACATCAATCTATTAAATTATCTTGATCCACATACAAGTTATTTGACACCTATGTGCTTTTAGATTAAACATCAAGATCAATATGTTAAATTTTTGTTGCTATGAAGGAATTGTTGATGTACCTTACTTGGTATTGGAACCAACACACAACAAGCAAGACTTTGCTGATGCTAAAGAATATCGGCATTTGATGAGGGCAATGGGAGAACATATGATCCAGTACTGGAAGGATGTGGGAATAGGTGAGCTGTTTGAGTGAAGTGAGAGCACTTAATTTTATATACAGCACTTTTTAGAAGGCCTGAAATGTAGTTTTTAAATACTTTTGTGTGTTGGATTAGTATTTTGAGAGATAAATATTGTTGTTTATAACTCCTTTTGTAAAGACTTTCCTAATACAATTAAAAACATTTTTTATAGCACAACAAGGCATCACGAAATTTTGGTAAGTTAAATTTTGTAATATAAAAATGGTTTTAAATCATGTAATTATTTCAATGGTTTTCTTATTGACTTGAGATTGTAAATTTTTTTAATTTGATTTTTGAGTGACTTGATTTTCAAATTTCTCAGTTTGATAATATAATTTTATCTATAGTACACATTAAAATAGAATTCCTTTCAATAATGCTTGAGGTGTTACTAGTTTTCTTGATTATGTGCCTCAGGGAAAACTTTGGTTATATAAGTTCAGAGTGGAAAGCTCTTCCATCAGATGATATCAAATATGTCAGAAAGCGAGCCATGCAACTCAGTGTGACACTACAGTGTGGTAAGTCTTTGATTTAATCAGCTTTTAACAATTATATTTCTCTATCTTATCTTGCTTTTTAAGATGACTCTGCTCCTATTTACTCTCATCAAGATATATACGTGTTTTTCTCATGTAGATATGTGCCTGAAATGGCGAATGATCCCATTCAACTCTAACAACATTGGTAAGGAGTTTCCAGATCACTGGGTGTGCACTATGAATCCAGACCAGCAGCACAACAAGTAAGATCATTATCAGCCAGATGTGGCTGTAAATGAGTTGTAAAGGAGCTTATCTCTGAGACTGGTGACAATATCTCTGAGACTGGTGACAATTTAGTTTATTTCCTAGAGCTGGCCTATTTATAATTTAGACACTTGTTTGACATTTTAAAAATTCTGTTTGTTACAGATGTTCATCAGCAGAACAAAAACTTAACATTCCAGAAGGTGTTCTCAAAAAAGAATTTAAATCTCAGGAACAAAAAAAGAAAGACCTTGAAGAGGTAATTTTATAAAATTGGACAAAATCTCAAAATGTATGAGATCAAGGAATATTATTGATTAAAAAATTTCTCTTGTATCTGATAAAAATAACAACAATTCAACATAGGTACATTTCCTTTCCTATCATTTAGGTAAACCACCAGTGAACAATGTTAAAAATACAAATTTGAATCATGTATAGCATTATTTACTTATTCTTTAAAGTGTTTTCATAGTATTACATATGCACTAGGGGATCAGTTTTGAAGAATTTTTGTATGCATGCATGTAACCTGGTATTCAAAAATTACATGCCTTAAAAATTTGTTTAAAACATGAAATTCTGATGGTCAAGAATAGTGAATATAAAATCTTGAATAATGTAAAAATATCATGGAATATTTAGAAGAAACCATGCTCAGATTTCTCTAATACATTCTATATTTTGTTAAGCCAAGCCAGTGGTTTTAAATAAAAATTTCTGCTCTTGCCGCCCATAAAAAAAATTTAGGCTTACACAAGGCTACAACAGTAACAAATGCTCTGTGCAAAATACTTTGTTTATAGGTGTATAATATGTAGTAAGCTGAACATCATTTTGTAATACACTACATAAATTAGGTAGATGGATTACTTTTTGATCAAAACTGTTGGGTTAGAAGTGGGTAAAATTGACAAATTATGTGATTTACTACTCTTTGAGGAAGTTACCTATTTAAGGATGATTAGTCATTATGCACCACTGCCCACTTGATCTCATTCTGATGGGTAAAGTATCATATTTTGGGAACCTTTGGGTTGGCAGTGTGACAAAGTGGAGGATCAAAGTATACTTGCAAAAATGTTGGGACTGTGTTGAAAAATGGATGACTTAGATGACAACTTAATGTACATTATCAAATAACAAAGTAGAAATAAAGTTATCTTTTTATTCACTTAATTTGTCATATTATTTTCTTTGTAAATATATTCAACCAATTGGTTTATTTATCCTACATCACAATATTATATATAGCTGGTCAAAAGTGAGCCAATCATAGGTAATGATCTCTCTAAAGTTTGTTGGTCCGTGTGCAAAGTAATAAACAAATAAACAAATCATAGGTTAAGATCCATTATTTGCTTAATATTTTTTAATATTTGCTGCATTGTAATTCTAAACTGCTGCGTGGCGTAGATTATATATAAGTGCGGCCGCACAGCTTTAAGGGAACATTAATCATAGGCCGGCCCTGCTGGTAACAATGTATAGCTGGTCTCATTCAATGTTTTTTTATTTGCAGGAAATTCTAAGAAAAACAGAAATGTTAGAAAAATTACAGGTAACAATATGGCTAGTTATTATAAAAAGATCTTTACGATTAGTCTCTAATTATTATAAATTTGAAACTCTTACAATCATATTGACAATTCTTTCACAATATAAATTTTAAAAAAATAAAATTTATTCTTATGTAAAGTTTGACAATGCAAACTGTCCTTTAGAAAATGAAAGTCGTGCAGACCTCAAAAGATGTTGATTTTGTCATGAAAAAAGAAGACAAACAAGTCAATGAAGGCCGAGCCAGTTTAAGTAGGGTAAGCAGATATTAGTTCAGATTGATTGGTCATTTTCACTAACTTTGATTTCAAATAAATACATTTTACTCCCCTGCCATGCTGCCTAAGAAACCTTTTAATTTACTTTTAAAGGTAATAATAGTTTAGTCAATCATTCATAATTTTGGTTAATTTAGGAAAAAGTATAATTGTGAACCCCTTAAACTATCTTTTCAATCTTTATTTTTTTTTACTTTTTATTTCTTGTAGATATAAAGCCCCCATTATAAAAAATAAATGTTTATATATCAGTTTCATTTTTAACTGATTTCCCAAAATTTTGTTAAGGTGTTTACCAACCTTTTATAAACTTGTATACATGCTACAAATAAACATGCCATTCTATTTGGGTTGCAAATAGAAAAAATTACTAGATGACATTTTATTTTTATTGTGTGCAACTTAAATTCATAAAATCTGTGACCATTTTGCTACAGAAGGCAAAGGCTCGCTCTCCTACCCCTCCAAAATCACCATCACCTGAACCTCCCTCACGATCAAGATCTTCTGGATCACAAGCTAATATACCAGGAAAGAAATTAAAGCGCAGCCCATCTCCATCTCCTCGGCGTACTGTGTCCAAGCCTCCACCTACTCAGGTTACTGTAAAGCCTACCTCTAAAGCCAAACGTCGCAGTCCAAGCCCTCCCCCCAAGAGAGCAGCAGTTAAGGTAACTTAAGTTTACTTTATATTCTTTTTAAAAAAAATTCATTCAACTTATTACCAGTCTTTTCACAGATTTTTATTATATATACATTTTGCACATTTATGTGGAATCTACAATGTTGAAAGTAAGATCCAAAACATTGATTTGTATTGAAAGTATTATTTTTACCCCATCTAAAGAAATTTCAGGTGTAATATGTCATTTTTTACTAAATAACGTAAAAGGCATATTGCATTTTCTTTGTGTTTTATAAAGGAGCAGTCCTTTATTTAACCCCTTTACCTGACTTTCTCAGTAAATTAGACCTAATTTCATGGATGAGTGGCGAATTGCTTAATAAACAGTTTCTGACAAGAAATTGGAGCCAAATTGAAAATACATTGAGACATTGCAAATAATTCAGTATAAATTCTGGTTGTTTTTTTTCTGGACAGATAAAGAGGCAGTTGGGGGTTTGATAAATACATCCATGCATGATTAGCTTTCATGGTATTAACTTATTGCAAATTATGTTCCTTCAAAGCTAGCAAAAAATCTTAAAATGCAAGTGCTTATTAAGAGCCATAGTAATTTAAAAACTGATACTTTTACATTATTTTGCAATTTAGAGATGTTTAGTTATAGACTTGTATTGATTCAAAGCATGTAAATTTCCTGTCTCTTTCTACATGTTTTATTCCATGTTATAAAGTATCATCCTATCAGGACCGGCTTTAGGCATAGGCAAACTAAGCAGCCATCTAGGGGCTCCAATTAGTGGAGGCCTCGCACAAGAATCAAAGAAACAAAAATTATATATTTAAAGAGCGAACTACGCCCACTGTCAAAACAACTATATAAAATGCTATATTTTTTTCCTTTACCCGTCGGCCACCGCCACACTTTTATATTCAAATTATATTCTGAAAGGGGTAGGGGTATGTGTTTTTTTCAAGAGATAGGAAAAAAAGCACAATTTTCAACTTGCTATAGCATAGAATCTACCGACAGTTCGAAAACAATTTTTACATTATTTTGATAGGCAGAATTCCTCGGGTTTTTCCAATCTGACGAAACACCGACAAAAATAGAACTGATGTGATTAATTAGCCTTGAACTAAGTGTATCTTGGACTTATCATGCGTTTACGATTGGTTTCACTGTTTCTAGATTCAGAATCTAGAAGCAGCAACTGGATCGGCAAAACACATTTCAATTACTGGAAATTTTAGTCACTTGGTATCATTTATTATTTCAAATGAATATGATCAGCAAATTGATGCAATCGAAAGACATGCAATTTGACATTGCACTGAAATGTAAAAAAATACAAAGAAAATGCATTTGTATTGGCTCCAATTTTGCCCAGAGAATCAGCAAAAGAATTATAGGAGGAACCAGATGAAATCATATTTTCAGCTGCCACAAGCTTGAGACGATGGAAAGTGCACAAACAGTTCGACTATGAAAGCATAGGTGAATCATTTACATATTCAAAGGAAAAATATTGAGTAGAATATTTTAATGTTTTGTTAGATCAAGCAGTTATGTCATTGACTGCACGTTTTGAGCAAATGGAATGTTACTTTGGTCTTTTTGGTTTTTCTGCACAGCATTTAAAACATTGCAGAATTTGGGCTTAACGATTTGATGAAATATTGCATGGATTTGAATATTGCGTTCACGGATGCATCTGGTTCAGATATTGATCAGCAAGATATATGCAGGGAATTGTAAATATTTTCCAACATTGTTCCAGAAAATGTTTCGTCTTCTCTTGATGCTTTACATTTTATTTATGATCATGGTTTGAATACTGTTGTTCAAAATGTTGCCATAAAGCCCTTCGTATAGCATTGATAATTCCAATTACAGTATCATCGGGGGGAAAAAAGTTTGAAATTAATTTTTAAAAACTATTTGAGAACGACTATGACGCAAGAACAACTGAACAGTCGGGCAATGATATCTATCGAATAAGAGATCGTCAATTCTCAGTTTTATTCACAATTTATTGCGGAATTTGCAGACATTAAAGCACGAAAAGATTATTTTTGCTTTAGGTTTATGACATCTACACAACTATAGTTGTATAATTTCAGTTATTTGTTGATTTAGATTTAAATATAGGTAGTTTTTAATAAGTTATGTTAATTTATTCTTTCCGCATTTATTTTCTATTACATTTAGGGCCATCCAATGCCCTAAAGCCGGCCCTGGTCCTATTATTAAAAAATATGTTCAAAATCTGTTAAAACCTTTTTTAAAAATTCTGAGACCTTCAGCTTGTTCAAAGTGCGTATCAATTTTAAAAAAACAAGATATTAAAAAAATAGTTGTAGAAAAATTAATCAATTTTAAATGGACTTTTTCAAAAATTAAAGCCTGTTGTCAAGCCTGAATCCAGAAAGCGTGTTCAGAAAGTAGCAGAATCTTCAGATGAAGAAGAATTAGAAGAAGAGGAAGAAGAAGAGGAACCCAAATCAAGGAGAGGAAAGAATCAGAATAATATAGAAGAAACTGAAACCAAAGATGTGAAAAGGCCCAGGGGTAAAGATCAAGTAAGTACACAATCCTTTTCTTTACAATTTTATAATGATTGAGGTTGTCATGTCAAGATCTTTCATCAAAAGCCATTAAAGTATTGTTATCAACTTCAAGAAATTGTTCCATACGTTAAAATTTAATTATACAAAGTGTATTTGATACTTTGTTTTAACTAATGCACACCAATGCCTCAGATTGCCTTGTAAGTTACAATTTGTTAGTATGGAATAATGTAGTTTTTGAAATCTTTGTATATTCTTTTTGAAACCCTCTATGTAAATTGATCTGGACTAATTAATAAGGTTGTGTGTTTATTTTCATGAAAGGTCATAGAGTATCCTGAGATCCCGGTTAAAAAACAAAGAATATCTCATTTGAATACAGAAGTAAAGCCACCAAAACCAGCAGAGGTGCCAAACATAGATTCAGAATCAAGTTCAAGGTCAACAAGATCTCGTGGCAAGGGCACCAATCCCAGATCTGAGGTATAGTATGGATGGAATCTTTTGAATTGAAATTTGTTAAGAATGCTATAATGTTATAAAAAGTAAAGTCATGAATTGGTTGGGATTTTTAAAAAAATCCTTTGTATTAACTCGTGGCGTCTGCTTGATGCCTATTTTGTTTGTTGAAAAATGTTGGATTGATTTTTAACCCACTTTCCTGTGTGCTAGCGAGCTGAAATTTTGCAGGCAGACTAATGCAGACGATAAAAAAGATCTTTTAAAATTTCAAATTGATAACTGTACTGTAATTAAATTTTAAGAATTTTTAGAATGTCTTTATTTATCTCTATGTAGCATGTACATTTTTATTCTAGAGTGCCGTGGTGTGTATTATATTGAACAACCTTTTTAATTTGTTAATATTTTCCTGTCGCACGTTACAGTGTGTATTATTCGACAATAATTTTTAAAAATATATTCCGGATCTGTAAATGTAAATGCTGGTAATTTCTAGTCTTTCTTGCGGTGCGCACTATAATAAATATGTTTTTATAACCCTTTTTCCATGATCAAGTCAAGCTGAAATTTAGCAGGCATACTGTAGTAGTTTTTTAAAACTTTCAATCCTTTATATATTTGAGAAATAACTAAAATTTTGAATTTTTGGATTGTCGTGCAATGTTTATTATAATTAACATTGTTTTATTTATGTCTCGTAAATAAAGGATTTATAGTAAAAAACTTTGTTTTTTAAAAATGTATACATACATTGTTAGGGTCTACCGATATGCATTTTTGCTGATAACCTATATTACCGATTTTTGTTTTTTGTTGTCGATTTGAGTAGGACAAAAACTAGTGGTCATATCTGATGACGTTATTCTTAAATTTATGACTTGTACAGTCGAACCCACTTACCTCGAGCTCGGTTAGCTCGACCACCCTATTATGTCGACGTTTTTTATTGGAACCGCCAAATTCTCTCTTTGTCTTAGCATTTTCTCGTCGTTTAATTCGATTTTTTTTAAGTCGCCGAAACCTCATAACACGAGCACAAAAAAGGGTCAAATTTGCCACTTAACATTGGTTATCTCGATCCCCATGACCAATCGCCAGCTTTTGAAAATGTTAGCTATGATTTTTTTATAACCAAGGGAAGGGACCAAGTTTCTGCCTCACCAGGGTCTGCTGGTGACGTCACAGCCCACTTGCGTTTTGCTCTCAGCGCTGTGTTGCTTCTGGTACTATGGCAATCGCCGGCTTTTGAAATTCTTAGTTATTTTATAGCCATCAAGGCCACGAAAAAGTATCGATATCGATAATCGACGTTGGTTTTTATTTTAAATTTGTAAATTTCTGCTGTCAGTTGGTGCACATATACCTTTTGTTGTTAGCAAACATGTATGTACAATTTTATAGCATGCCGATAGCTTCATCAAACAAATAACGGCAATGCTGTTGTGTTAAAAAAAACTCCAAAAACACGTGCATGAACATTATCATTTATTAACGCTAGTGATGGGACGATACCAAAATCATAGGCTGCTTACTGTAAACAAGGCTCCCCAGATTTTAAAATATATAATATAACAGACTACAGACAGTTTACCCACCCCCACTCTCAATCTCCCACACCATTGTTGTTGGTTAGTCCTATTAGCATCAAGTTACCGAAGGAATTCTAAGTCCATTGTAAGCTGAGGGGATCGTATGGAATAATAAAATGTACCGTGTGCAGACTTGTTGTCATTGGCAACCATTCATCCTTCAACCTCATTTTGACTANTATTACATGTACTGTACTACTGCTTTGTTCTCATTGTTTCATTCATAAGAAGTGGCCGTGTGCAAAAGCCATTTAACTATTGGTTAGAATTAATTAAAATATGTCAAAGTTGAAGGTTCAAAAGTTCAAAAGGAGTACCTAATTTATTTGTGTACGTTTATATAGAGAAGAGTTCGCTTTGTCATGAGTCATATATAGGTCACGATAGACCATTCTGAGTCCATTGTAAGCTGAGGGGGCGGACCCAAAGAAGATGATTAGGAAGAGAATGGTTCGGGGACAATGAGGGGATGTGTAGGTTACTTATTTCTGTAGCTTGTAAGGAAAATCAAGCAAGTGGCTTCGAAGGCACAGTATCGCTCAATCTGGGAATCACCGCAAAACGGCGTTATATTTAAACTTAAACGGTCTTTAAAAACGAACGGTCTTAACAACCTTAAGAAAGAGTGAAGAAATAGGGTCCCGATATTCCGATACGATTCTGATTAATCGTCCCATCACTAATTAACGCACAACACGTACATAAAGAAATTTCAAGCGCATGTTAATATTTTGCCGTCATATTGGTTTTCGCTTTAACTCGATCATCGGTTATGTCGATGCCATTTTTCATACCCCAACGCCGTCGACTTAAGCGGTTTCGACTGTAATTATTTATATCTTAAATGTTAGACAAACGTAAATTAAGAAACAAATCGCATAACTTCAATTGAATTATAAGTGTGTGTTGATTACACAGGACCGCTAACTGTAACTTCAAATAGTAAGTATTAGCTTATTACCCGGAGTTAATATTTTGTTGTGTTATGGCACAGTACCAGAGCCAATCTTTTACTTAGTTGCCAAAGCATAGGGCAAGAAATAACACACAGAGTCAGTCAACATGTGAAATAACGGCCAAGACCGCGAGGGTTACTATATTTATTTATATTACAAGAGGAAAGATACTAGAGTTTATTTGTCTTCAAATACGATTTCAGTCTTATATTGTAAGTTTTCCAGCTCTAAGTATGTACACGTCGAAGGCATTTGACTTAAAATTACCACATTGATATAAAACTTCATCATCATCATTGCCTGTCATCCCATCTGGGGCATAGGCCACAAACAAAGTCTCCCCATGCATCCCGGTCCTGTACCAATCTCTCTAACTGTCCCCAGCTGTGTGCACTCTTTTTGGAGTCTTTCTCCAGTTCCCTTCCCCAGGTCATTTTGAGTTTACCTCTTTTTCTCTTGCCTTGGGGGTTCCAAGTGAGGGCTTGTCTCACAAAGCTGGATGTAGGCTTTCCAAAGGGTGTGGCCAATCCATCTCCATCTGGGCTGAATATTAGTTCTTCCACTGGTTCTCGTTGTGTACATTGCCAGAGGTCCTCGTTGGTGATGATATTTGGCTAGCGGATTCAAAGAATTGTTAAAGAGACGTGTTTATAAATGCTTGAAGCTTTTTCGAAATGGCTGCTGTAATCCGCCATGTTTCAGCTCCATATAGCAAGACAGGCTTTACTGTGGTGTTGAATATCCTGAACTTGTTATTTAGGGTCAAGTTGTTGCAGCTCCAAACTTTTTTTAGCTGTTTAAATGCTGTTCTCGCTTTGGCAATTCTCACTCTAACATCAGCGTCAGTCCCTCCGTGTATGTCTATGATGCTACTGAGGTATGTAAAGTTATCCACCTCCTCCAGATTTGTTCCTCCCAGTGTTATTGGGGTGTTGGTTGATGAAATTATTTTAAGGACTTTGATTTTTCCCTTGTGGATGTTCAGGCCAACACAAGCAGTGAACTGAGCTACATAGTTGGTTTTCTCCTGCATCTATTGCTGTGTGTGTGATATTAGGGCCAGATCATCCGCAAAATCCAGGTCATCAAGTTGTTTCCATAGTGTCCACTGGATACCATTTCTCTTCTACTCTGTAGACATCTTCATTATCAGTCAATGGTTAGCAAGAATAAGAAAGGCGAAAGCAAACTGACTCCAGTCTGTACCCCAAAAGGCTCTGTTGTTTTTTGGCCATGAATGATTCTACATGTAAGGCCTTCGTAAGACGTCTTAATTATGTTAGTCAGCTTTTGTGGTATAATGTAGTGTCTTAGCAACTTCCACAGGGTTAACGCCTTCTCATAGTCAACAAACTTGATGTATAATGGTGATTTCCACTCCAGGGATTGTTCTAATATAATTCTCAGTGTGGCAATCTGGTCAGTGCATGATCTATCCTTTCTAAAACCTGCTTGTTTGTCTCTTAGATGGGTGTCTATTGCCTCTCTCATTCTGGATTTTTTGAATTTTCCGGATAGCTTTTTTTATTGTACTGAATAGTTCTCTTGTGTTACCATGATACGCTGCCTCTTCTGCTTCAAGTGCTAATCCTTCTATGTAGTTCTTTTTATCTGTCTTTATGCTGCGTTAACATCTTTATTAGCTTCTGCGTATTCTACTGATGCTCAGCTTTTTCGGTTCTGGTGCGGCTGTTGTTAAGATTTGCCTTCTTCTTTTTCCTATGCTCGATTTTCTCCATGGTTTCATTAGAAATCCATTCTTTATGCATTTGTTGTTTGGGGCCCAACACTTCATCACAGGTTGTTGTGAGTATTTCTTTGATGTTTTTCCAGTTTTGGTCAATTGTCTCTTCATTACCTAGATCTTGTAAGATCTAGAATTTGTTGGATAAAGTAAGTTTGAACTCATTAAGTTTTGGCTCCTCTTTGAAAAGAGTAGTGTTAACGTTGGCGCTTGTTTCCCTCGTTTGTCCAATCTTTTTCAATTTGAGTTTTAGATTGGCAATCAGTAAATTGTGGTCTGAGGCCACATCTGCCCCTCTTTTTATCCTATCATCCTGGAGAGATCTTCTAAACTTTTTGCAAATAAAGATATGGTCGATTTGGTTAGCTGTAGACATACTGGTGATATCCATGTTGTCTTGTGGATATTTCTATGCATGAAGAGACTTCCACCAATGACCAGTCCATCTGCAGCACATAGATCTGCTAGCCTCTCACCATTATCAATCTTCTCTCCGAGGCCTTGTGTTCCCATGCATTCTTCATATCCATTGTTGTTGCTGCCAATTTTTGCATTTAGGTCGCCCATGAGTATAATCACATTGCTCCTGGGACACTTTTTGATAAGGGTTCTCAGCCTGTTGTAGAAGTCCTCTTTGTCCTCTTCTTTACTGTCATTGGTAGGAGCTTATACCTGTAGAAGATCCATATTGATTTCTTGCTTTTTGGTCTTAAATCTTGTGGTGATTATCCGGGGGGCCATGGGTTTCCCACCCTCTAAGGGCGTTCTGAGCAGTTCTGGAGAGCATCAGTGCTACTCCTTGGATGTGAGCTCTTAAATTTTCTTCTTAAATAAATAAATATCCCTTACAGACCATGAAGGCCCTTGGGGGCAAGTGAAGTAGCGTTCACAAGTTTCATTGACCACTAACTAGCATGGGATTGTGCGGTTAGCCCCGGGGGCCTTGCCAGATCCGCGGTTCGAACTCGCGACACGGGTTCTTGCAGCGGTTCGGTAGTCCAGCTTGCTACAACTAAGACCACCGCGCCCGCCGCATTTTCCTCTTCCTGGCCTGAATATAGTAGCAGTTCTCCGGTGCTGAGCTTCATCTGGCCTGAGCCAGTCCATCAGGATTCGCTTATCCCTAGGATGGCTAGCGTGTACCGTTGCATTTCGGCAGCAACTTGGGCAGTTTTACCAGCTTCGAACATGGTCTTTTCTTTACGTTCCATGTTCCTAAGCTGGTGGTGGTCCTAGTAGAGAGGATCCTTGTCTGCCAGGTGGTTTCCGATTGGCTTTGGCCATTCAGCTTCATAAGTTCTCTGTTAAGAAATCCATCATCTCCAAGGTCCGAGTTTAGTAATTTTATCTTTGTTTTTGTTTTTTGTAGCAAGGCTTTTTTTATGGGAAGGGTTGCTAGTCCTTCACACAACCCTCCTCCTCTCTCACCCGGGCTTGGGACCGGCTGTGGCGGAGTTGATATAAAAATTGGTTTTCCAAAAATTGATATAGTGTGCGCTGGAAAAGGAGCACAGTGCATGAGAGCTGAACACAAGCGGGGGATGCGTCACATGTTCTTTGATTTCAGCATCAGACAGCGCAGGCAAAAATGACAAAATTAGGAAAAATACGGGCCGAACAATAAACAGTCTTTTTTTAACCGTTAACTGGTCCTCTAAAACAAACTTACAAAACGCCATTTGAGAATATGCGGTTTTAATACTTTTAAAATACAAAAAATTAAACACTGAAAATTAATAATTATGGTTTCCTTTGTACGGGCTTTGTTGGAAAAAAAATTTCAAATATATTTAAAAACAAAAAAATTATTTACTGTTAATCTGTCCTTAAAAAAGGAGCAGTCCTTAATTTCACAATAATTTTTAAAAAATTTTGGGGGGAAGAGGGGTTAGTGTGTGTGTGTCAAAATGTCGCTTATTATGATATATCGGTGGCGTCAATATGGGTACCTATACATGCTACCGATACCGGTATCCTGATATCGGTACTGATATATTGGCTGGCCGATATCCAGCCCAATATATCGGTAGACCCCTAACACATTGAATATATAATACAGATATGGAATAAGCTAGTGAAATCAGTTCTAAGGATTAGGCAGGTAGTTTTACATCAGATGCAGGCAATATCAAAAAACAAATTCTGGCTAGCATGACTAAACAACATTTTGATTTTTTATAATATTTTTGAATTTTATACTTTTCTTAATGCAATAAAAAAATTAATTTTACAAATTCATAAGTTTTGCTTGTTAAATTTGGAAATACAATGCAAAAACAATCTATTACAATCCAAGGATAGACATAGTGATTATAACTTTTCTTATTCCGTATACAAGAGCAAATACTTATGAATTCTCATCTTTCCCATCTGGCATTCTGGCATGGTATGGTTTGCTGGAATAAACCAGGAAAACCAACACACCAACAACATTCAAATCTTGAAAGACATAAAAATGCAAGACTAGACTCCAACTATCGAAAAACATATGACCCATTAATCTTCTGTGGGGGGGGGGGTGGTGGTCTGAAAGCATAAGTTTAGATGAATTACTTCTCAATCATTCAAATGATAAAATGTGCCTGCATAGTTATTAGCCAAAGTTTAATTGATTTTTCTGCAGTCTTCAGCTGACGAAAGTGAAGCACAAACAACAGATTCAATGGATATTAAAGATATGAATGGAGAAAGTAGGTGTTATTTCAATCTATTTGTTTGTAAAAACCTCTGCTAAAATGTTATATTACATAAAAATGGATTGAAATGGTAAGGGGGACATTACAATAGAAACTCTATTTTGCTTAATAAGTGACACATGATCAAAGGTTAGCCAATTAAATGCAATAACATCAGGCCATATTTTTTAATTGGAAATTTTCACTGCTTTGGGGCTAATTTTTGGGAATTTATCTACAGGGTATAGGGTTATTTAAAGCAGGATAACAACTTTTTATAATCCATCTGATCACAATAATTTGCATTCATAGCAAAACTTCTTGACCTAAAAGTGAAGTTATTTCCTCTTGTATTAGTCTGTTTTAGGGTTTAACACACAATAAGAAATGTTCAATTAATTATTTGGAGAATCATAAGGTTTTGTACCTCAGCATTAGACTGGGCTCACCCCAGTAAACATTAACAAAAATATAGTGAAAAATAAATCATTCATATCATAATTAATCAAGTATAGCATATTAGAGTAATTTTTTGTTGAATACCATTACCATTCATCAAATACTTGAAACTCTGACTGTTATTGTCTCTGTTTTATCAAAATCTATGTAGTGGATACTTAAATTGTAAAGTTTTTTTTTTCATTTGATCCATTTTAAAAACAGCTTTTGCATTATTTTTCTTTGTAATTAGTGCATAATATGAAGAAAACAATAATTAATTCTTATATATCCAGGTACAACTGGCACAAGAGTAGAAGCACATATTAATAACAAATGGTAAGATATTTATGTATCTCTTGTTTAGATTTGTACATTTTCAATAATTTTGTTTCTTTAACAAAAGTATACAATTCTGATGTACTGCAATTGGTATTTCCAAAGAATATGAGTAATTTCATATTATATTGTAATTGATAGAAAGAGTTCCTCACAGTGTAAACATTGCATTTTTTAAAGTAAAGTAAATAATTTTTTAAAAAGCAGTTATCTTTGGTGGGCTATACTCTTAATGTGTTAAAGCGCGGTAATGCGTGTGTGCGGTAAAGCACGCCTTGATAGAACTCACTTTAGAAATGAAATCACAGAAAAATAATTACTTTTCAGTGCGTGAAAGATGATGTATTCGACTTCCGACAATGGCGGCTGTTTACCTCGCAAGTGTTATCACTCGATTCGCAAAGTTTTTTTTTTTGTAGTTTAAATAGTTTTTACTTTTTTTTTTCGAAGATGCGATTTTGCTATACTTTATTACTAAAATAATAGTACAAAACTAATGGTAAAAATAGTTTTAAACTCAATACCGTCTTTTGGATACCGTTCTTATCCTAAAAGATGAAGTCAGTATGACTATAATAATATAAATGGATTTTACGCAATTTTTTAAATTTCATAACAGATTGATCGCAATTTGAGAAATTCTTATGGCACTGAGGCGGAAGTTTTCCGAAAACCTTAGGGCACAAGAAGAGTTAAGATTTATGAGTGCATTGATGGTTGTCTTCTCTAGGTACCCTGGAACAGTTGTAGAAAGGAGCTCAGATGGCAAGTGGAAAGTCAAGTTTGATCATCATCCTAAAGACAAGTACGACAAATGGTAAGTTGGTTAAGAAATTTAATCAGGTTCTATCAGAGATGTTATCATTAGTGTTGTGCTTACTTCTGATTAGGGCTGTCAATATTGTTGAAAAAAGCTCCCCTGGCACCTGTTCAAATTTTGAACAGGTACCTTGGTTACCCGTTCGAAATGTCGCATAATTTGTTCCCATCATGACAGTTATATAATGCAACCTAGCCACCATCCTTGCACCTCATTTCACATAGTAGCCAAAGGGAGGGTTCCAGTAACATACTACAGTATACCCTCAACTATTTGCTGTTCCTTATTCGCAACCCCGCATAATTGTGGGTTAGGCTCTTAATCTTATTGCATCGTCCGTACTGTATCATTATTACCTGAACGGTGTACTGTATTTATCTGGCTAAGTTTGCCTTTAAATATGTTCCGTTTTCTGTCAAGTCTAATGCATACATAGAAAATGACATTACGGTACAATAATACATTATGGATAAATATGCTAAGCGTTGTTAATGTCCTCCTACACTTACATTTCTTTTTTATTAAAATGTTGTTGCAGTAAAAAATTGAAATGTGTTTATATTATTATTTCTATTTTAGGGAAATACATAACTGCATCCAATATCACTACATTATTATGCAATAATGAGTAAGAGTGTCTTTATAAAGTGTTTTGGAAGCATTTAGTACCGTATATAATCTCATGGATAGGTGTTTTAAAACTGCATCCCATTTTGTGATTTTTCTCTAATAGCAAGTGGGGGGGGGTGTTTGTCTGTAAAGAATGTAACATGTAACACCCCCCCCCCTCACTCGCGAAAACTGAGGGAGTAGTGTATTGTGAACTTTGATGCACCAAATTGTTCACGATGCTGGGTAGAGCTGTGGGTTTTCAACATTCACTTTATGTAAAGTGGCCGAGTGGCGTTTGATCGCAACAACAAAATATCATCACAAACATTGTATTTTGCTGTGACTCTGTCAACTTGTTTGACGTAATGCCGCACGGCGCGCGTCTTTCACATCTTACACAGTTAGTAACTATTTAATTTATCAACTTTAAAAACTGACAACTTTGGAGGTATTATTAAAATCAGTTTTTGGGCTTGGCAAACACATATTAATGAACACAAGAAACACAAACAAATGGAAAGGTTGCGGGTTATAGGAGTGGGTGGAGGAGAGGTAGATAGATCAATAACATTGACTAATCTCAATCGGTCTACAAATTTCAAAGCAAAGTTAGTGCCAAAAAATAAGAATGGACTGCACAGAGATGAAAGAGGCTGTGTTGGTTGTTGTTAATAATTTTCGGCAGAGTTTTGTTTTCCTTATAGCTTCACTCAAACAACAAAAACCTTTTTTGTGTTTGCAATTTTTTCAGGAAAAAAAAAGTTGTATCTAAATAAACTGTAGTTTGTCAGGACCGTATTTTATTTCCTGTTGACAGATATTTCTCCTTAGAAGTACTTTACGCTAAATATTTCAAACAAAAATGTTCATTTGATCGTTTCATGAGCCGCAATGTAAGCACACAAACAGAAAAAAATCCGCATTCAAGCCAAAGTGGGACGCGGTGGTCGAGTGGTAGTGCGCTCGACTGTCGTACCGATGGTCACGAGTTCGAATCCACGCGAAGGCGAGGATTTGTTCCCGGGACCTGAGAAGTCCCCGAGTCACCCAGCTCCGAATGGGTACCTAACTAGACAATAGTTAGGCGGCTGGGGTAATGCGTGGAACCCCTATAGCCGTGGCCTGTGACCGCTGCATCACTTGCCAACAGATCATCTCTCATGGTCTGTGGACGCAATTATCTTCTGCATAGAAGGAGCGTCTGTATATCTAAGATAATCAGATAATCAAGTTTAATATAGAGTTATAGACATTGAAGCCACATTTTCTTGGGTAACTGGGCAGAATTTTACTACAAGGGTAATCGCACTTCAATGGGAACCCGTTGACAGGCCTACTTCTGATCTCTCTGACTGGGTATAAAGAGATTGCAATTTCATGGTAATAATTAGTAATAGTGTGTGTTTAAAGAGCACTTGACTTAAAATTTGCAAATATTAAAATATATCATTTTGAATATTTGTCGTTTTTGGGTAAACCTTAGGTAAAAATATAATAAGACTGAATTTAATTTATGTTCTGTTTGGCTCTATATGTTCATAAGCACTAAACATATTAATTTACTAACACAGCTATAATGTGACAAAAATCATTTAAAAATTCCTGTCGATACAAAGATAGAAAATGAAAAAGTAGTGCTTAAAGTACTTAAGTCACATTTTTGGCAAATTCAAACTAAATAATGATCTGGTTTAGATCAGTCTACTGTTTCAAGTCAAAAACAAACAATGCAAATAGGTCCAATTTTTTAACAGCCATTAGAATTAAAATGCTTTTGTCAAATGGACAAAAAATAAATCTAAACTTGATTATCTCAAAATGCGCAATTTGTGACTGAAGTACTTTTAGCACTAAGATCTTCGATTGGATAAACCTGTGGCCCATGAAGGGTTAACTAATTTTTTATTGGCAGTTTAATTTCAGTTTTGTAAAATAATTGGCCTGTGATCCTTAATCTTGTTAAAATATCCTTGAATTTTCCATTTTCTCCTGAATAAAACACCTGTAATTTTATTTTATTTGATGAAGGAACCCAGTTTTCTAATGAACAAATGGAAGTCACTTTGACCTTTGTAAGACTCATTGAATACACATAACTTAAAAGACTACCTTTTATTATTTGAACTAGCAGCCTTGGAGAATCACTGAGTACATTTGGTTTTAGACAATACAACTTTCTGCTCAACCACTTAATGTCATCTATGCTGGAACATATCATTTATACAGCTTAATACATAAACTTTCCTGGCGTTTGAACAATGGACACGTCGTAAAACCTTACTGCAATATAGTGTGACATTTTAAAGGCACTGGTTCTTTTGTCTGTGATTTTTACTACAAAGTTGTATTTCCTTCTCTGCTGCGTCTTGTTTGCTGGGCCCTTCACAATGTATCATTAATAAATATCTAAGTTTTTGTGCTTTGTTAAAGAAATACATGTGGTAAACAACTAAAGGCCTCAATTTGTCTGAGCATTTAACTATGGCTTTTACTTTTAGATTGACATATCTTGTCAACAAGGCAATGTCAGACACCACCAAATTTAGTCATTAATAGAAATGGGGGAAGTTGTAATTTTATTGATATTTCTTAGTCAACCAGTTTTGTGATAGTGAGAAAAATAGACATTTTTTAAAGCTTGAAAGTGAATTTCAGTCCTATCAATTTGATCAACTCAAAACGTGGCATTCAATTCTTATTTAAATTAGGGTTGCTGAAATAAAATATTAATTTATTGGTTAAAAATTTTATTGATTAAATATCGATTAAAATAATTGTAATTGATAAAATTTGATTAAAATGTAAGAATTTGTTTTTTCAATTTATTAAAAAATAATTAATAGACAAATATAATAGCTCAGATCACAAGATCTGTATCGCTGAGGAACATAGTACAACAGTCGATAGCAGTTAAAAAAGTTCAAAATATTATTTTCGATGTCTATGAGACAGGGGAAATGACTCATTAAAACCCAAAAAATACCAATTACCTGTTTTTGTTACTTCCTTTGAGATGTTTAACTTTATTCGAAATCCTTAATTTCTCAAAAGTTAATGATTACATTTAAATTAATCGTTACCAGCCCTAATTTAAATATTTTAAGATTTTGAAGCACCATTGTCAAATGTTTGGGCAGGAGTTTAAGATTATTACTTATTAACACTACGAATCTGCAGGGGTTGTTTGTAAGTGCAGTGCTTCTCAAAGAGGTGGTCCATGGACTGGTACCGGTCCGTAGGCCATCCACTGCCAGTCTGCAGAAGTTATCAAGAAAGGACAGAAAAATGTAATCATATTCCTTTATTTGCAACCATTATCATTATTACTAATTCTTAAAGAATATTTCAATTTTTCATTAAATAGCACATGAAATGAAAAAATTAAAATAAAATAAAAAACATTGTCAGTTCTGTGAAATTAGTGCACCGGTCCCTGGTGCAATGGACAATTTCCTGCTGGACTTCCATGCTAAAAAGTTTGAGAAGCACTGTGTTAGAGGACCCAACACAAACCAAAGGATGGTTCAGGCCAGAAATGATGAGAAAACCACTACAAGAATTTTAGGATGGTGACACAAATTACAGAGCATGATGCAACAAACAACACACGAGGCTAACAAAAAACAAAATCAACTAAATCAATCCATATAAAATATTACCAATCACACAGAAAATATCAAAAATCTATAGTGGCTTTGTTAATTCAAATCAGGAGTTTGAAAAACAAAAAAAGTGAGCCATGATTCTTCATAGGTTCGAGACTTCATGTTGATCAATTGGGCTTAAAGGCAACCCTTTGCATTAAGTTATGGTAACAATGGTCACTGCTTTAGCATCCCTCCACATTGCATCTTGCTAGTTTTATCATTTTCATGTATTCAAATATTGCTTCCTAGCATGGGTGCTCAGGAAGTGTGTAAATTTATTAAATAAACCAAGCTGGTGATTGCTGGGTCATTTAAAAATAAATAAACAAACACATAGACACAAATATATTTGTATGTATAAAATATATGATATACATTCAAGCAAATGCATACACATTCATAATAGCAACAGTATAGTTATCAATTTATATGTAGAGGTAAGTAGCTAAGCAACATAATTTATTTTGGTATGTAACCCAGCAATGACCTGCTTCATTTTTATTTTCCTAAGGCCCGCCACAAGGTTTGCTCTGTTGACCTCCTGATCTTTACAATATTGACTGTAAACATAACAGCAAAAAGCTTTTTAACATTAATGGCTCTGAACTGATGAACATCCTGCTAAATATTAAACTGCCTTTTATAAATTGAAACAAAAAGCCCTCTGTTGTTTACAGTGACAGTAAACACAGTAATTTCCCCTTTGCTGAAGGCTTTTCAATTTTACCACTTGCAACAATCTGCATTTGCATAACTTTTTTTTCTATTTCCTCCCTTTTTTTCTTTTGAATGAAAAAATTTAGTGAGAGGCCACACTGCAACAAAATGCTTGAGGGAGGTTATTAATGTATAGCAGCTTTATATGGGAGAAGCTTAAACTCTTATTGGGCTGCATGCCAGTTAGTGCAAATTGCTTTTATGGCTTCCACTGTATATGCAAGTGTGGGAGAACCAGTTAAGGGCACATAACTAACAGGGACATTTCTGTCAAGAAGAATGGTCTTGCCATTTTTTTTTCTTAATTCCCCCCCCCCCCCTTTTTTTTTAAAAAAAAAAGGAAATTAGTTATTTTTTTAATAAATGCTAGAAACCCCAAAGTAATAATGTTCTAAGATGGCTTAACAGTTTCTTTTTGCAATGAGCATATTCCATAACTTAAAAATGTTCAGTGTTGTAAAAATTGGTTTTAAAGGTAGCTTGTTTTATTTTCTGAGCTGTTCAGTTTGTTTTTATTCAGCCCACCCCTTTTCCCCCAATTTTGTGACTAACAAAGGTTCACTAGTTGAATGAGACAGACTCTGTGTAATGAAGTGCTTGTTACTTCTATCTCAATTTTGAACCACCAGAGATGGCCGATCTGATTGTAATTAAGAGTCAAATATTCACTTTATAAAATACTAGATATGACCCGCGGCATAGCTACGCCGCAGACTTGCTCATAGATAGTGCAAAGAAAGGGGGAAAGAACAGACACAAAATAAAGCACAAAGAAATAAGAACAAGGCGAGTGAACGTCGGGTGGGGCCGCCGACGCATTGTTGGTCTCGAGACATGCGCACTGCTGTTAGCCCCCTTCACCCTACACCAATCTAGTTTGCCAAGGCGTGATTAGTCGACCCCAGCTAGGGTCGTTCCTCGTGCGTCTTGCTTATTTGCACTCAACTTGTTACTGTTCCGGTGAATTATATATATAGATATCCAATAAGAACTGCTCCTGCCTACAAATTTGTTTTACTGTTACAAATGTCACCTTTGATCGCCACCCTGTTTGGTACAAGGTTACTCTATATCCTTGTATTAGGACCATAAAGTTAAATACTTTTTAAAAAAAAATTGTACATAAGTCATGAGAGATATCTTCTTTATACTATTATTCCTTATTAACTTTTTTTAAAAAAAAATTAATACTACAACTTTTCTCGGGACTTATAAGTCTTAAGAATCAGAGAGTATTCTTACGGCCATTATACTCCCCCCCCCCTTTTCACAGTTAAGTTTGGAAGCAACAATATCAATGTGTGTGCACCACGTTGTCAGTGAGGTCAACATTTGATCACTGTAAGGAACACCTTATTCGGGTTTGACCCACCTCCAAGCACTGGGGGGTCCACTCGATCCCCACGGCAATGTGATCTTGGGACAAGGGGGTAAGGTTACCCCTCCAGCTGATTGGAGGATTTTCACAAGGCACAGCCTCTTTATGGACATCAAAAGGGGGAGAACTACCCAGTGAAATTTAACGCCTTTCTAATGCCCTTTTCATGGTTGATCATCCTTGGAAAAATCTGAATGCATTAATTTCTCTTAGCCCTAAAATACATTGACTTGAAGTGCATCCCATTTTGTCCTGGTATAATGGAATTGACTCCACTGCTGGCACAGCACAGGGGAGGACAGCAGCAAGAACCTTTTTTATCTTCACTTGTTACCAGCATGATTTTTAGAAATTATATCACAAGGAAAGGATCGGCAGTTGTGAAATGTGTATACCTCTGGTCCAGGCAACATTTAATCACCCTTGATTTTACAACACTAGCCCAAGATACTACAAGTAATCATCAAAAACAGAACTTAAAAACCTCTGTTCCCTGGGGATGGGAGTTTAAACCATGACTTGCCTCTGTGGGCCTTAAACTTTACTTTCTTTTTAATTAAATCCTTTTATATTAAATTGTGCTTTCTGAGCCGTGCGTGCCGAAAAAACTTTGGATCGTTTTTTAAACCCATTTCCTCTTAAGCTTGCTTGCGAGCTGAAATTTTGAAGGCAGACTCGTGCAGATGATAAAAATTAGGTATCAAAGTTTCAGATAAATCGAATGAACTAGAATTGGGTATTTTTGGATTGTTTTGCCCTGCGTATTATTGGATTGTTTTGCCCTGCGTATTATAATGAACATCCTTATAGTTATGCCTCGTAGATAAAGGATTTATAGTCAAGATTAAAAAAAAAAAATTAATTAAATCTTTTATATTAACTCTTGGTGTCTGAGCCGTGTGTGCCGAAAAAACTTTGGATCGATTTTCAACCCATTTCCTCGTAAGCTAGCAAGCTGAAATTTTGCAGGCAGGCTCGTGCCGATGATAAAAATTAGGTATCAAAGTTTCAGATCGAACGAATGTATTGTAATTGAATTATTGAATTATAAATTATTTTTTATCGCTTTGTATCATGTTATTGTTATTTTTTTAAAGATGAGTATCGTGGTGCGTATTATGTTCAACAACTTTTCCTGTTGCGCAGTGAGATGCGCACTATATTAATACTTTTTTAAAATTAAATATATTCACGATCGGTGCGCATTATATTAAACACGTTATTAGACATAAATAAAATGTTGTATTTTTGGATTGTTTAGCCCTGCGTATTATAATGAACATTCTTATAGTTATGTCTCGAATATAAAGGAATATAGTCAAAAACTTGGTTTTTTTACGGGTTTTTTTTATTGGATTGTCTTGCGCTGCGTATTATAATGAACATTCTTTTAGTAATGTTTCGTATATTAAGGATTTATAGTCAAAAACTTGGTTTTGTTTTTTACAGGGTTTTGTTTTATTATGTGAATTTACTAGTATTCAATATTGACTCTCAGTTTTATTTTCATCCTGTTATTTAATTGTTTTTATTTAAAATATTTTAAACTGATTACAAATGTTTGGATTCGTTACATTTAAAGCAAAGAAATTATCCGGATTAAATTAATGGACTCCCTATCCTTGGTAAGAGTTTTTTGTTAGTCATGTTAGTAGTACATATACAAAACATGTAGTGAGACCTATTGTAAGTCATGCAGTATGTCTTATTTTAAGCCACGTAAGTAGAACCATTTGTCTTACAGTAGGACTTAGTGTAAGTCATGTAAAAGGACCTGTCTTCAAGAATATTGAATCTATCTTTTATATCTAGACTTTTCCTTTTTTGCTTCCAAATGTGTATGTAATCTCAACTCTATTACTGTTGGTCTTTTACATTTATCTGCTGCCCTATGAATATGTCAATCCAGCTAGCCAAATAGAAATTATTGTAGAAAGTCATGGAGACCTGCCATCAATTGGTTCCTTGGTATTGGGTATTTTGGCTCTCGTTTCATGATTGAATTGTCGTCATCAATAATATTGTCTTGTCACGCCAAGTCCACTCTGGTCCAAGTGACCTATCTCCCGACCTCCATATTTTAAATGTTGGACTATCCCAGTCTGTCATAGCGTGCTGTGCAAGCATGAACGTCCAGCGGGGAGGAGTTAGTGGTCAAATCTCTGTGTCTAGAAACATTTCACCACTGGAGCTCCTCCAATTTAGCTCACTTTAATGATGTAGTACGTGATGATATAATCAGACAAATTATCAGTAAATGTAGCATGTGATTATATAACTACACAAGTTAACCAGTCAATGTAGTACGTGATGATATAACTACACAAGTTAACCAGTCAATGTCCAAATAATTTAAACCAGATGCAAAGTTGTTTTAAAAAATATAATTGATCGTTTAGAGAAAAGCTTAAGAATAAGGCGAGCACGTCTGACCAGCATTGATTGAAAGATCACCCAGAACTGATGAGCCTGGGGACGACACAGAACTGCATGAGACTTGAGACCCTCGGTATAAACCCTCTGAAAGCTGGAGTCCAATATGTACTAGCACACAGTTTACCCCCCCCCCCCCCATTCCAGATAACAGTTGAATTTCTTGGTGACCCTTTGGTACAGTTCTACCAGTGACAATGGAATTAAATTAATTTTCACTTATTCATTATATGAACTATTCCGCTCGTTATTAGTTTCACGAACCTTGATAAAATGTATGTTGTTGCTTGTGCTGTAAATGCCGTGGGGATCATAACACACATCACTTTGGCTTTAACCCTTCGTCATGCATTTAAAAGTTGTTTCCTAGAGATGGTGGTGTCATTCTCTGGAAGTCTGTCCTATAGGTAATAATGCTTTTCACTGTATTAGTCTCTCCTAGAAACGATGCTGTCATTCTCTGCACTCTCGCTTTATCTTCTTGCATACCGACTTGAGCTGCACTGTCGAGCATAACTTGCATGTGGTAACCCGACTACAGCATCTACGTCGAAACGTCCAGACTTTGTAGCCCAAATCTCAGGGTACAGATTTCCGCTCAGCTGGATGGCGACACCAGCACGAATATGTTGACGAGAGTCTCTCAAATTGACGGTGAAATTAACATCGGTCTTCTTGGGGTATCTCCAGGGGCCGGGCGACCCCCATTTGTTTACTGTGGCCATCATTAGATTTTAATTTCAATCAATTGTTTTGTGTAGCCAGCGCATGAGCCTGGAATTAGCGGCCGTGCGTTGGGGGAGTATCGCCTATCTCTCGGCCGTCGGCTATCAGCCCGGCCCACGCGTCAAAATTACAGGCCATGGACCGCGGCAAGGAAAATCTAATAAGCACCCTTCAAAATATGAAGTGGAGAGTGGTAGTCATCTGGGAGAAGAGGCAGTTTAGGGGAAATAAACACTCTACAGAAATGATCGTCGAAAGGGCCGTTATCCAAATTGTGATTGGAAGGGTTGCAGTTCCGCCCTGAGCGTTGAAGCGGATTCCTTGTAGCCGATCGGGCAGGAAAAGGACAAAACAAAACCAAGTCTAAATATTGGCGGGGCCGCTCCGTTAGTCACGGGGGTTAATACGATGCCGTGTGCGAGGGTAAATGATACTGCTATTAAGGAAGGGGCTGATGGTGTTATTGATACTGGTACCGGCCTATTACCCTCCTCCCTCCGCGTCCATACCCTCTGTTTGATATTGGGATGTTAGGTTGTAGGGTAACTTCTGGTACTCGAATATGGACACTACTAGGTCGTCATTTCTTCTAAGCTCTACATTTAGCTACTCCAAGCGGCACTAGAGAAAAATGAGCTAATTAACTGGATGAAAGGACAGTTGGTGAAAATTAGTATAACCCTTTGGTACTGCAACATATGCCATAAAACACATCGCTTCAATGACTTAAACAAGTTTCATTTCACTTCACGGTTATACTTAATTTTTTTTTTAATTTAAAAAAAGGTTAATTATAGTTGAGCTTCAAATCTAACACGCAGTACAATATTGCTTGCTTATGACTCTAGGCTAGAAGATCATAATCCTAGCATACAGTCATGGTTCAAACATGCCAGCTCACACAATCAGAACACTAACATGCCGCGCTCACGCTAAGAGTATAGATGTTACTCATCATGAAACTAAATACCAATTGAGCTCTTCCAAGTATGCAGGCCTATGTGTCGCCACCTCACAGTACCCCCCCCCCCCATTTCTCTCGGCCCAGCTTCCTAGACACTGATGGCGCCAAGTGTAACACTGTACTCAAGAGTCGTGTGGCCTTTATCATTCCGTTATAAACTTCCAATAAAATCTCACCGAATACGACTTTGTCCACACCGAGACAGATTATTCCAAATAATTATGAGTCTTAATGTTGAGTTGTTAATGCACTTCAAGTATTCCGCTTGCTTAAGTTTCGATTCCAAACTTATGTTACTATTTAGCGACGGTTTCGATGTTACATCATTAGAATTCGGGACTATGGTGAGGGTGAAATATTCCGTTAAAATGTGTCTTCATTCCTTTGAATCATTTTGTCATCGCCGCCATCTAATTTGTTTTCTGCACACATTCCCACCCACTGCTCCCTTTCTGTGCTGGCCAAGTGGCAGCACTCGTAAATCCATTCCCCTTAATGTCCTTTTAATGTGGCTCCCTTCAAGGGGTGAAGAACTTAAGCCGTGTAACCCTAGCCGTGTCCGGGTTTCCCCTATTCTTGGCCCTGTGGCCACCAACAAATGGTGCTCTACTCCCGTCACTTCTCGGTTCATTAGGCATGAGATACTGCTACAGTAGAACCCAAATCCAACAACTGGATACCACACAGATGTTAGAGGAGAGTATCCACATACATCAACCACATTTACCGTGGATCGCCTAAAATTTCCATCTTTTTTCTATCAAAACATCCTGGTTTTTTTTTTTAAACAAGGAATATAGAAAATTTCATCTTTTACAATTGCCACCTTTTGACCTCCCTGCTACTTTGTGTCATATCTCATCACAGACCAATCCGGTTTGTGATACTTAAAGACTCAATCCACGGGCCGACCTCCGCGCTGTTTTCCCGTCCAGCCAGCAGCCGTCACATGACTTTGTACACTATCGACACACGTACTCAACGCGGACGACCTGCTTTCAGCTCAGACCACCTGACACGAAAAGATGGACTGGGTGATCTATGATAGCCCTTTTGTCTGTTCCGTCCAGCTAGAGCCAGGAACGAGGAGTCCTGCACTAGAGCCAGGAATTTGAGCATAACTTTCAGTTGCTATGTTCAGAAATGTTTTCATGGTTAAACTTAAACGTTCTTTTGTGGGGAGAAGAAATATTAAGCGGGTAATGTCAATGAGATTATTAGTTATTAAAAAAATCAAACAAAAACTTAGGTTTTATAAAAAGAAACTTTTAGAAATGTAATATAAAGATATAAAACTCAAATGCTACCTCACTTTGGTGAGACCTAAACAAGAGTTAAGCGTCTTTTGTATGGGACCCATCCAATCCACGAAAGTAAACATTGATAAACTAGAACAAATTCAAAAAAGAGCTGCCAGATTCATTACTCTGGAGAATATTCAAAACTGAGAAGAATAACACAAATAGTTAAGTCATTAAACCTTGAAACACTAGAGGATAGAAGAACCAAGAGTAAATCAGTTATAATACATAAACAATCAATTCTTATTTAGAAATACAACACAAAGATAACTTAATACAACCCTCAGATAGACATAAGAATAAAAACACTTTTCTTATTCCGTATGCAAGAGCAAACACATATAAGTTTTCTTTCTTCCCGCCCGGAAGAAACCAAGAAAGCCAACACTTGATCATCATTTAAAACTAATAAGGGTGCAGGACTAAACTCAAACCATGGATAAACGTAGGGCGCAATAATCTTCTGTATAGAAGTAGCGTATGTAACAGATAAGATACGATAAGGGTGAACTGTTGTATGTGGAGAGGTGACGTCAGTACACAATGCCCCATGCTTAACACGCCCCCAACTGAGTGGCTTGTGTTGGCAGGACTGGGACGGGGCAGATGTGGGAGCGATTACCACCCCTATCCCTGGTCAGTGTGGCCGTCACTGACTAGTCATGGCTGGACCTGAAATGAAAGGGTCACTGTAAGCTGGAGCTGAGTGTCATAATAAAAGTCTAATCCTTGAGGTCACTTGACTTATGGTCCTCAAACTAAAACAGCCTGGCCCCAGGATTGTAACCATTTTTTTTACTATCCCCACTAAGTAGTTTTTATAAAATCAATTAAAGATTTACTTGAACATGGTGCTCCAATCGCACAGAAATCACCAACCTTACTTACCTAGAGTGCTGTCGACAGGAATCCATAATTCTTTATTCAGTTGTCATATGCCTTTATTTCAAGAGTCTATAAGTATTCCTTTAGTGTTGATGTATTGTCTTTCTTTGAATTCTTTAATCAATTTACTTATTCCCCGTTTCTTTCTGACTATATATATATATTTTTTTTTTTTTAAATTTGGGTTGACAACAGATAGAAGGCATTTTTGTCAATTATAACTTGGGCATTGTTCACTATACAAGACGAGGTGCTCAATTTAAGTCAAAACATTCCAGTGCTCCTGAAAAGATTTGGGTCATGTCCACTTAAGTCTTGAGGATTGGTGTCAAAAAGATTAAGAGAATGAACGGTACAAAAAGATGGTAACAAACTGTAGGCTGAAAGATGTTGTGTAAGATTGCTTCCATTAATCGGAATTAGCAGACAATAAAATAACTTGGGAGCATAAAATAACATTCCAAATGAGTAGACTAATCTCTCAAGATTGGCGACGTTTATTGGCCGCCTATTTGAGCGTCGTCCCGTCTGTTGAGTGGAGGGCCGCTGTCACGCACCCAATCTGCTCAGCCTTGCAGCTCACCTGTCTTTGATTTTTTCTTTCTTATATAAAGCATCCTCGCATTTTGGATTAGTGTCACGGTGTATCCCATTCTTTAGATTCTCCTTACAACGATTTGGACTCGCTCGTCATGCGCAGCACGGCAAGAAGATGACCGACCGCGCACGTCGTGATTTAGAACCCGCGTCTTTTCACGAACGCTCGCTACTATTGTAACGGAGGTAGGACTGTAACGTGATGCCCGGCCTATCCAAACATGATCCCATCGCTGGTCGGGCACGTTACAATATGCTTGCATTAATAATGTCTGCTGGCTGGGTTATAGTGTAACAGTTCAAACCGATCTCTCCCTCAAATACCCCTTCGTGATTTCATGGGCCGTCGAGTCATCCGATCTGTGCTGATCTGTCTTGAGATCCCCGTGGGTCTGGCTCGGCAATGACCAACTGACTCCAAGAATTGGACAGTGCGTATCTTAATATTTATTGCTATGGAATATTAATGCCGTACTGTAGTGGAAAATGTCACAGCGACATGTGTTACCGGAAGTTGATCTTGCTCAACTTACGTCATACTTAATTATCAATGAATCGCACTAGTAATAATGTAATAATGACATGTTAAAAAATAATAACGGAATAATTGATATATTTCACGAGCATATGTGAACATTGTTGAATTATATTAAAGTTAAAAGTTGAATATTTCATACAATTTTTAAAAATAAAATCTGAAATAACTAAGTGAAAAGGAAATGTACTGAGAGAAGATTCAAAATGTGATCAAATATTGAACTGTTTGTTACGTGAGAATGAAATAATCAAACGCTAATGCTTTGCACTTACTCAGAAGTGTGTTTGTTAAATATCTCATTATTCTTTAGTTATCATTACTTGAGGAACCACAAATCCTGAGTTATGGTGCGTGGGGTGCAAAACTTATCAATTCAATCTGAATTCTTACTGAATTCGACACAGTGGGATGAGAAGGGCGGAATAAAATAAACTCAATAATATGATGCATAGAATATAAATGATACTTTAACAAGTAATTATTTATAGCTTCTTGATTGATAATATCATCATCTGGCTTAGCTGCATTATATGACTACCACATTCATGAAATGAGACGCACCAAGACATTCCGTTTTTGTTTCCCCCAGATATAAATAATTATTTGAATTAATTCTTACTCCTTGATAGAGAAATAACCGATCGTTGATGCTTTGATTTCATTCCCAATATCAACTTAGCTTTAAACACAGTGAGATTGTATAATACTGGTTATGAGCCTCAATAATATTATTTTAAATTTAATTAGTGTATCTAAACAACGTTGAAATATAAAATATATTAGAAACTAAAAGCCACTTCCTCTAGAAAAGTGGTCGCAAAGTAAACTTACCAATCCATGTAGTGCTTTTGACAAAACACGCCTTCAAGGAACGAACGTTCTATGTATATGATCCCCATTAGTACCGTACTCAACTGCGCTACGCTTTGGCAAAATTGGATCAAGTCTTGAAGTAGAGATCATATTTTACATTACCTACCTCCTTTTTTGCACTACTATTTCATGACAATGATATTTCTTTTCCTGTAAATCAAAAGACAATATTTGAATTTAGCACTACACAGGCTTGTGATAATCAGGAATTTTATTCTTTAAAATGTTTGGCTTGTCTTAATGCCGGCCGACCTAGACAATTAATTGTCATCTTTATGTTTGCTGGAAGTTTTTCTGAGGTTTCTTTACAATCAACCATGGCCCAAACTAAAGATCATTTGACTTGGAGTGATACAATATGTTAACTTAGCTTAGTCAAATAGTCCATTCAAAATACATTTTGATGCTGTCAAGTTTATTTTAATAGCGGAGTTTTAAATACTCGTTACATGAAACATCAAGATTTTGAATAGCTCAGTAATGAAAACGGACTGTCATTAGACACGGGTGTGACAGTTGTCGGGCTTTGTCTTGTCCATGCCAACATCTGTAGTTGGAAATATAGGAGGGCAAATAATAACATTAATGATGATCACATGTAAACTATTTCAGCTTGTATGCCATCACTCAACAAATCTAATTTGAATATTTTCAGCTTCATTCTCGAAGGTTTCCCAACCGAATTAACTATTTAATGGATCTTATTGACACACTTTCTTCTTATTTGTTCCGTTAACCAGTAGACAGTGGAATGGATGGGCATGTGTCCCATTGCTGTGAACCCCGTATATATAAGTCCCGTTCAAACTTACGGTTGATAATGTGTATTAAGCAAAACTCTTCAACCTGGCTCCCACTCTGCCCCGAGTCCTAATGACTTGTCGGTGACGATGGTTCAAATATCAGCTTTTATGAGGCGTCATTCATTTCTCTCGTCTCTAGTGTGTGCCTACTCGCTCCCCCACCACCACTGTCCGCGAGCAGGCTTAGATGGTTTATTGTCTCCCCTACATATTGCGTTCACACCCGAAGGGATCGGATTGTCTGCTCTCAGTCACCGGTAGACGCTGCTCACCTTGTGCAAGAACAGCTGGGAGGAAATGATAACATACTTTGAAAAGAGCTTAGCACAGACTACGGCAGAGATGACGACAGGGGTCCTCCTTATCAGTTGATGATGACGACAGGGTCTTCTCTGGTTTCTAGCATCCCACTGTAATGCAAGGCAAAGTCATTTTTTATTTTAATTGAAGCTATCATTTTAAAATGATATTTATTGATTGTCCGCTTTTATAGCGTGCCTTTGGCGCATACTGTTGTTTCCCTTTATTCAGCACAGTTGTTATATGCACGTTAAAAAATGGGGGGGGGGAATCAATTGACTAAGAAGACGCATTAAATTACATTAGTTCTTTTTTGTATTTCAAGTTATAGAAATGTGAAAATATGTTATTTTAATAGCACTGAACTCTTTGGTTTAGATTCTTAGCGCTAGTTCTCAAACAGTCGCAAGGTTATGCCGCCAGGTACTGCTGTACGGAGAGTGAGACTGAACTCTGTAGGGGGACCACTTGGTATGAAGATAATTAGGCAGCTGGTGCTTCCTTAGACAAAGGGCACTTGTCGTAGGTCCAAGTGTTTTATGGTCCGATAAGATCAATTTACGAGCGCACATCCTGCCCCAAGCACTTGACTGGACCTTAACGTTGGAGATCTTGAGCGCCCTAGGAAAAGAACTCATCCGCCAGTACACCTTCTGTGTCTGCACGTGTAACGGTGAGTTACAATCATGTCTGATCATGAGGCGGGGGGGGGTTTCTTGGAAACAACGCTGGGTGGGGGGGGGAGATTGCAATCCAGTGATTTCTGATAATTATTGTCTAAAATTTATGACTCCCTTCCCTGCATACACACACACCAAAAGTTGTAACCAAAAGTTTCCCTCGTCCTATATAAAACAGAAGTGTTTAGTGTCATATGCTTCCCTTTACCGCTACAGCAGTACTCTTATTTTATACTTTTTTTATAATTACGGTTTTAGAAAATTTACTTTAGGTTTGGGATAATCTACTTAGGGTTTTGGGATAATCTACTTAGGTTTTTAGGATAATCTACTTAGAGTTTTGGAATAAACTTCGTAGGGTCCTGTAATAATGTACTTGAGGTTTTTGGAATAATCCACTAAGGGTTTTGGAATAATCTACTTTGGGTTATGGAATTGCTGTTATAAAAAGGCCCCACTCGGCAGCTTGTCATTTTGAGATTTTTTAATTATGAATTCTGTATGGGACGTGTGACTGGGTGATGGGGAAAGACATATATCAAGTTGCTAGGGGCAATGAACCAATCAGGGTTTTGATTGGTCTGGAAATTCACTCTAAAACTCGAGGTACACTTTTCTGTTTTCCCAAAAAGGTTATTTTCGGCTGTAGGCGGGCCTAACCAAATGTCCATCCACCCACTGCAGCCAGCCTGCCCTGTGGCGCTTTATAATTTTAGATTCTCACTTGACTATTGCGATAAGAGCACCATTCAGCAAATAAACCGAGATAGTCTAAAAATGTTGACAAGACCCCTCCTGATAGAAGCACGAGGAAGAAGTTCTGCTGTATTTTAATGCCATCAAGAGTAATGAAGACTCGACCGATCCTCCAGTTTTACAGGTCAAGGCGGGACACGTCCCACTCGGGTACCCGTGACCCGTGCCCTCTTTCTTAGCTTGTGAAAGTTGCATGGTTTCTGGCCCTTGAGTTGCTTCAAGCCGAATCGTGGCTCAATATTTGTCATCAAGTGCGGAAAACACCAGACTTTCCACACTCAAAGGTACTGCCTCCTACTAATAAATGCAGTACTTTGTTATTTACCGGGTAATCTCTTAAAACAACTAATGAAATATATTTGACCTCTGACAATAAAAGTGACTGAAAATGAATGATAACTATGCGTAGGCGAGACCTGGCTTTCTTAATATACTTAGATTGTTATATTTACTGGCGTGGCATTGGGAGTCGCCCTTTTTAATGGCCACCCCTTCCTGTATGAATGTCAACTGTAGTACTAACGCAATTTAAGGTTAGAGCCACACCAAGTTTAAAATAAGGAAAAAGTTAACTAAAATTTATAGTCTCATCAGTTATTTCACCGAAAACCAACTTAACTACAATGTTATATGGCATTATATGCTATCAATAGATATCTTTACAAATCATCGAAGGAAATAATGTTTCGTGGAACAATTGTTGGAATGTTTATTTGGGGAAATTGTCGAATTTATAACCTTTAATTAAACAATTTTATTCTTTTCATAAATGAAAGTGTTTTTTTGTTTTTGTTGTTCCCCCAGCTTCTTTGACTTTGTTGAAATTTAAGAAAAAAAATATTTTTTTTAACTTTCAAGTTTATGTAGTTTCTTGTTGTCTTTGCTTTAATAATGACATGTAGCAAGAGTGTCGTATTATACTCATGTTCCAACAGTTAATAACAGTTGCAGCAAAACTAACGGAGCATGAATCAAAAGCATTTCTTGTGCAGTTGGTGATATAAGCAACCGTTAGTGTTTTTTTTTTTTTTTTTTTTTTTTTTTTTTTTTTTTTTGACATATTGCTCGATTCTAAGGTTACACGACTCGAATGTCATGGCTTTTGTTTAGAACTGGTCTACGTTGTTAAATTTGTCCTGGCACCCGCGTGTTAAGTGTTCAAAGACACATTAAACCCTTCATCCTAACAATGCACCTTTACGTCAGTGCCGCCAAGTCAGGGCTTGGGTGTCAATCACTCCACTCTGTCTACCACCCCAGCTCCGACTAATGACACCATGCAGGTATTAAAACATGCCAACACGACCTTAGACGTCTTTCATCTAAGACTTCATCGTCCACACCATCATGGTAAGGACATAATTAACATCTCATCTCCCCCCTACAACATCATGGCATGGGCATAATGTCTTGTTACATGCCCACCCACCATCATGGCAAGGACATAATTAACATGTCATCTGCCCCTAAAACATGGCATGGGCATAATGTCTTATTACCCGCCCACCCACATCCATCAAATGACATTTTAGCTAAACCCCACCAACCTTGAATATAATGACATTTTAGCTAAACCCCACCAACCTTGAATATAATGACATCTTAGCTAAACCCCACCAACCTTGAATACAATGACATGTTAGCGAAACCCCACCAACCTAGAATACAATGATATCTTAGCTAAATCCCAGCAACCTTGAAAACATTGGCATCTTGGGTGTACTCCACCAACCTTGCATACAATTTGAATGTGTTGTCAAACGGGATATCATTTCTGGTGTTTATACATGTGTGTGTATATAGTGTGTGTTTGTGTGATTGTGTGTGTCTGTGTGATTGTGTGTGTCTGTGTGTGTGTGTATGTGTGTTGTTAACGATTAATTTAAAATTAATCGTTAACTTTTGTAAAATTAACGATTAATTAATCGTTAATTTCGATTCAAGCCAAAAATTGAAATTTATGGTGTCTTAAGTAACATTTATTAAAGTTCCTTGTCAAAAATTGAAATAACACTGGAATGTATTCTTTAAATGTCATCTTTTAACCAACAAGGCAAACAGACAAATGTATTGACATTATTTGGTTGAAGTGATGAACGGGTCTTATTGACAATATAACCAGCCGCTAACATTTAAGAAAAACGGATTAACTGTGGTTTTTTTTAAGCGTGTATATCATTATAGTTTAAAAATATGTTGCCTTCCTATTATTATTATTATTATTAACTGGCAGACGTGTTTTTTTTCTTATCTTTTCTAAACTTAAAAAAATTATCAGATAAGTTGTTTTCACTTTCAGATTACAAGGTCTTGTAACTCCCCATGTTTACTACTTTATTTTAAAAAATAAACCCATGAAGATTACGGCAAGCGTGACATCTTCACCAGCCAATAACTCCCCTGCAGTATGTTTGTCCTCGTCACCCGTGGACGGTTTAATAAAGCCGTCCAATCTGGGGCCTGGTCCTCCTACCCCCACCACCCTGGCCCCATTCTTGCTTACCCATGATTGCTGTTGTCCTTGATTGTGTTTCTGATAACGACACGGACCTCCTCCAGTTACTTGCGTCATAACAAGTGGTGATGCTGATCAAAAACGAGCTCCCTCGTGGGGCGGAGCAGATGGCGCCAAGCGTGAACCTTGATTAGCATTTCAAGCCTTTTAATAACGTGCTCGCTGGTGCCTGGCCGCGAGCCTCACACCTTCATCTCGTCAGATCAACAAGGTAGATCAAGGCGTCTCCAACTGTCAGGAGTTGGCATTCAGCTTTGTACAGTAGAGTCGGTTTATTGTTAGATCCCAAGTACTTTTGCAGGTCTTATGTCTGGGTAGTCCACGTGTCAGTAGTAGCCACTGATATTATTAACTGGGCATTTATCACATTACTCCTTTCCGTGGTCTATTTCGCTAGCCTTCGGGTCATTTATAGGTATTGCTACTAACTGGTTACATCCCATCTTGGACCATGGTCTTAATTTACTCTCATTTTTCTGTTGCTGTCTCAGGATTTTGTTTTAAGATCTCATAGAAATGATATTTGTTTTATTTTGAATAATCATTTCAAAAATATTTAATTTACAGGTATGAC
This sequence comes from Radix auricularia, assembly GCA_002072015.1. Lineage (NCBI taxonomy): Eukaryota > Metazoa > Mollusca > Gastropoda > Lymnaeidae > Radix > Radix auricularia. Next base: position 449,900 of record MUZC01001512.1, read on the forward strand.
AAATCTGGTCCAGAAATAAAATTGTTGGACAAGAAAAAGGTAAATAACAGTTGAGTTATGAGTCCTCTCATTAAATGCTATAGACCTGACCTTAAATTTTACATTAAAATATCTTGATTTCAGATTGATAAATTTATGTCTGCAGTTGGCCGTTCTGTCAAATGTTTAATCTGATCACATTAACATTCAGCCACACAATAAAGATGTTTGCCTCCTATCAATTTGAAGAAAAGAAAATAGTAGACTATTAAATACAAATGATTTATTTGATCTATTCATGGGGAAGCAAAGTGTTCAAATATAATGTGTTAAGTAACTAAATATAAAAATTGATTTTAAAAAAACAACACAAAAAAGCTATTGACTCAACTTCATGTACAGGGTTTTCTCCTGTTTTCAGGAACAGTTTTTACAATATGTATGTCTAGTGAAAGCTGTCTTTCAAGATTTTCAGTTGATTTTCCTTGATTTGCCTGCCCCTGATTCAATGAAAGTCCTTTTAAGAAGGCAGTTTACTCTTCTACAATACTTTAAAAAAAGCTTAACTGCCACATTGTTGAAAGTTAATATTACTTATTGAAGTAAATTTAAGATTGTTTAAATAGACAAATGGCCAGTCAAGGCCACAAGGAAGGTGGATGCTGTTTCATCCACCAATTTATCATCAGTTTCTACTTGGAATTTTAACTTATGTTCTGTTGAGTTGAATTGTTTCAATGACAGAAGAACAATGTAAGACTGTGTGTGTAATGAAGTAAAGACAGTCCAACTATTTTCAGGATTCCACCATAGTTCCTTCCTCTCCTTCATCTCAAGATGGTGCCGAGGCCCCCACCTCATCCACTGCCACCCCGGCAGTGACAAGTCAAGCTACAGAAGATATTGCCAATGGTTACAGGTAGACTCAAACATTTCCACACATCAAATAGGGCACAAGCCCTGCAGACTTGGTGCTGTAGGCCAAAGCTAATAGGGCTATTTCTTGTTTTCTTTATAAATTGATTGATTCGTGTGATTTATTTGTGATGCTTGATTGTTCCAAGGCATAAATTTTAGGAATGTTTGTTTTGCTATTAAATGATAATCCATATTTGTTTCACTAAAACTGAGAGGTCTTATTGAAATTTTAATGTTTAGAACATGCCTTCGATACTTCCTGCCCCCTCAATGGATTATGGACAAAGATGCCATCACTGCCATGTCTTTACAAGAGTTATCTGACTTTCCATTGGATGACTTCTTTGATCATTACGAGCGGGGCTTGAGGCGGGTAAGAATGTTAATTTGTTTGGTGTATTCATTGGATAGGACTAGCGAAGTTTATGTTGTGTTCACTCGACACAACTAGAGCAGTTCAAGTTTGCCAAAATCACAGCACACTTCTATCAGATCTATCAGCCACACTTTTATGAAGCTTTTAACTTTCATGCCGTGTCTAATTGTGTTCACTAATAGACTTTTACCCAAAGCCATTTCAAATAATTCTGGCATGCCTTAGAGGAAATTTTACTTGTGTTGTGTCTTGCCCCCCCCCCTCTCTTACTCTTTCCCTCCCCCTCCCCTCCAAAGAGCAGAGATTATTGTGACCTTTTAGGTGTTTTAGGTTACACTTTACACAAAATCCATTGTTTGGCAAAAAAATTAAGTTATGCCTGAAGATAATTGCTTGTATTCACATTACATCACAAGCTTTCACAATAATAAAATCAATGAATAAATGTGGTTTTAAAACAATGGAATTGCTTTGGCTGTCTTTGCATCATTCTGCTTTTCTTCAACCAAAACATTGACGAAATGGAAATAACAACACAAATGAGTCTAGAGATTACAGCAAAAGGTAGAGAGATTCAATGGCTTCTTGCTACTAAAATAAAGACCATCTATAACATAAGTCACAAACATAATTGTGAAACATTCTTTAGCTTGATTTCATTGTTTCAGCTTGTGAGTAATTTTCAAACTGAAGCATCTCTGAGGAAACAAGAATGTGAAGAAGCCAAATCCAAACTTGTTGCCGTGAGAAAACTTATTGCTAAACTTTTGAAATCAACCAATGAGGTGAGACCTGATAGCTTCTCAAAAATAGATATTGATGTCATTGTTTGGGGTCTAGTTGTAAGGCTAATTCCCAGCTAGGATAGAAGTGTTATGTATAATGTCACAATGTTGTAGGTTTAGAGTTATTGTTGTCAATTTGTGATCTTAGTTTTGTTGATTTCTACTCCTGACAAATCTCTTCCCTTAGTTATTTGATGTCACCAGACATTCATGCTTATTTGCACCAGCCACTAAGCCACCCTCCACTCATCCACTTACACACATGCTTTATCTGCTAACCTAGGCATTGACAGCCATGCACCCACCCACCCACACACCTGTACTAGACACAAACTTTATTATCAAATGTTTGCCACTATTTTCTGTTTGCTGTTGAAATTAATTGTTTGCTATGCACGTTGTGTCTTTTCTCATCTTTATGTACTTAATGGCAGTGGTACCTTTAAAATGATGTCACAAATTGACTGTAACAATGAAGAATAAGAATTTTTGAAATTTCAATGACCATTGGCAAATTTATTTCACTGCCATGGTTGTTTACGGTAGTTGGGACTTAATAGCTTTGCATTTCCATTAACAATGTATCTGTGGTGGTTTGGAACAAAAGGCTTTAAGGGGAAAAACATGTATTGCCTAACCTGATAGAAGCAAGCTTATAGAGAAATGTTGTAGTTTGAGACAGAACTATCATTGCAGTCTTATTAAAACTGATCTTTAAATGCTTAATCAGAACTAACCTAACCAGGTAGTGTGATACTCTAAAAAAAAATGTTCCTCATTACAATTTGTCTTAGTTGATATTGTCTCAACTGTGATTACATTTTGAAATGAGGAACATTTTAATAAAATGACCAAAAATATTGCACTAATAAATGTTAATTTTTAAAAATAAAAAACACTTTGAAGCTTTTAAAAGAAAGTATACAAGTGTGAGTGGTGGTGTTTCAAATTAATTCTGCTGGTATATTTTAACTATATGAATAGAAAAATTATTACTTTGTTTTGGTTGTTGTTTGAATCAAACAGTTCATATTTCTCTTGGTGTTGAGTCTACATCTGTTCAATGATTTTATTCTCTATGTTTTGATGTGTTCAAATAGCAAACATGGGCTATGATGACATTTATAATATACCATAGATTTGATGATTATACCATGATTTGAAAGAAAAGTTTTCAGTAAAATAGTGTCTTTTTTAAACCATTAGCATTAGCTCATGGTGTCATCCCCTCCCAACTTAAACCATAGAACTACCCCGAGTTTTCCAGTGCCAAATAGCGGTAACATACAGAATTTTACATTTTGGTGTCACCCCACTGATGGTGTCATCTGGGGCGGCCCGCCTCCTCTGCACCCCCTGATTGTGTCATCTGGGGAGGCCCGCCTCCTCTGCAACCCCCTAGTGACCCCACTGGAACCAAACTAGTTGAAAATAATAGGCAATGTCCCAGATCTTAACCATCAGCTATTGGATGTGTGCAATCCAATTGATCAATTATAGCATATCACTTTTTGTATGAAATCAATTTTTGTAGAATTGAGCCTCATGAGAACATGGGTCATGGCAATGCTAAAACTTATTTAGAAGGAGTTTTGTCAATCCAGTTGTTCTTTAATTAATAGCTCCTCTATTGAACTACATGCAAAGAATTTTTTTTAATAACATCAATCAGGTATGTTGGTTAATATGGTTAAAAAATCTATCCTTTACAAATAATTTAGCTCTGTTTTACTGTTCAAGTTGAAAGTTGGTCTGTTGTCAATGAACAATGTATAATAATAAGACATTGCTGTTTTTTCTTCCATGGGAAAGTATCCAACGTGTTTTCTTTCTAAATTTGTTATTTCAGGATGAGGGGAATCAGGCATGTTTCAAAACAAAACTATTTCTTTATAAGTTCTCTGTTCATGTTGCTTGACTTTTAATTTCAGTGTCTTTATTAATCATTATGCTGTGCCATCTTGAGTTGAACATTTTGTTTAGTCAGTTACGCCTAATTATTACTGCATGCCATTTTAGAAGCCGACCATACCTTCACAGGGGCTCCAGTAATAATTATTTACTTTAAGAGTTAACGTTATATTCTTTATGCAGAATAATATATACATATTAGGGGATGGCCGGATATCCAGACCGGAGATGGGGATTTCTGCCACTATCTGGATTTGCCAAATATTTGTGAGAATGCTTATCATCATTTATCTGCCCTGCTGTGATGAATGCTCTCTCATTATCCAATCTTGTTAAATATACTGATTTGTGGTTATTGTTTTTACTCTTAATACATTTGTTTATATACTTATTAATACTAATTTAATTTGATTACAAAAATTCTTTACGATAATGATATCCTGATACTATCCAGATCTTCCATAAGTATTTGCCGAAACCAGATAGTGGCAAAAATTCTGATATCCGGCCCGTATATCCAGCATGCCGGATATGCGGCTGTTCCAAAAAAATAACATTTTTAATTAACATCCTATATGTTGATTTGTAATAAAAATTGTCCAAACAACGTTAGTAATTATCAAACCTGTTGAAAAGGGAAGTTGACCATTTTTGTCTTTCTATGCAAAGCTAAAGTGTGACCCTACTATGTATATCGAACTCTCCTAATAAAATCCATGATTTCCCAATAAGGAATGACCTTGATGATATATTCTTTTTAATTGATTGCTACATAATTAGTATATACCACTATAAAAATAATTAGTTTTGACTGTATGCAATATTAATCTATTTCTCCCAATACAAGTTAAAATTTTAGATGGTTAACTTTTTGTTATTAACATCTATGACATAATGTGCACGTAATATTAGTAAAAAAAAAATTGTATTGAAAACCTGGATTGTAATTTTTTTTTAATTTTCAAAAAGATTTAGCTAAAATTGAATTCTTCTTAAAAATTACTAAAATTTGTTTAGTGAAGGAAATAATTATTGTTTGTATACACATCTACTCAAATAAATAACAGTCCCAGAGAGCTACATGGTCTAACATTCAAAAGAAAAGTTATAGCTATAAAGATGACTAAAATGACTTGTTAACTTTCAATTGGAGCTAGCATATAAGTTATGGGCAAATCTTGTAACCCAACTTTAACAATCAAATATTTTCCCCTTTTTTAATTAACCATTTAAATTAGAGTTAAGATCCATCTAGAGAGAACTTTTATGAAAATAGAATTCTTATTTGAAAAACTTGCAATTTTTTTAAAAATCTGTTTTTGTTTACTAAATTTACAGTTGAGGTTTCTTTATACATAATTACAAATCTGAGAGATGACAAATATTTATTTTTCCTTAAGAAAATTGTGTCTAGTATTATGTGTTTGAGATCTGACAAAACTATGGGACATCAACACTGACAGCATTAAGTAAACTGGGAGTTGCCGCCTTGTCTGGTTAAATGATTCTTTTGTTTATCACTAAAACGGACCTTTTTGTTTTATAAACTATAGTATGTCTTTTAAATGAGAAGACTTTATACTAATATTGCTTTTTAATGAAAAAATGTCATTAATTTTCTCATACCAGTCTTTATTAACTGACGCCTTAAACCATGCATGTTTACGCTTCCAACCCCCACACAGAACTAATTTATTTTAATTTTAAATTAACTCATGTTAATGTTTATGTCCTAAAAGAAATTCCTCTAACACCCAATAGCAGCTCCAAGACATTCCAGATTCACCCTTAAAAAACATCCTCTGCCCCATTTGTTTTTCTTTATGTTTTTTGTTATTACAATATTGCAAGGCTTAACAGCATGTGTGCATGTTCTAATGGCATGGAGTATATTTAATATCAATCTACATTACGGATCTATAAAAACATTATTCTCTAGAGACCCTATAACATAAACCCTGAAAATATTGAACAATTTAAATACCCATTCTATATCCTGTATATGGTACCAACAATGTAAGTGAGCTTTAAAGATTTAAAACTTTTTAAAAAAATATATAATCCATATGAAAGCCATTAGTAAAGCTCTGTTAGTATTCAGTTTTGATTTTTCTGGCTCATGAGTCTAAGATAAGTCCTGATAAGTCAAAAAGAGATTCATGACAAAAAAGTGTATCATTAAAGTTCATTCTTGCCATCTCTTTTATTACGGCCTCCATTAGATTCAACTGATGTATTTCAGGGACTGGGTCTAATATGATGAGAGCATACATACAGTGGTCATACAATAGCCTTAGAAAATAAAACAGATCTGGTTTAGGTTATTTCTTTAGTAGTTTAATATTTGATCTATTCCAATGTTAAAATGATAACAAATCTGAAGCAAATCCTGAACCAGTTAATTTGATTTCAGATGTTTTCAAGCTGAAGAGACGTTATAATAATTTGTTTCCTTATATGTTGTTGAAAGTAAATACTTGAAATTAGCACAAATTAAATGTACTAGAAAGTTAAGAAAGTCCTTTAAGAAGACAAGTGTCTATAATAAAACAATTGTAGCTTTTTTTTCTTCTAATTTTTTATGTTAAAGTTATGACAGTGGAAAGTCATATTTAATATGTATTCACTAAGACATGAAAAAAAATACATAAAACTACCTGTTGGTTTCTTGATCTCATTGTCTTCATTGTGTCCCATGACAGGACTTTGACATTGACCCTGAGGAGTCTGGGGACCAGGTGGATGAACTTCTGGCAGCATGTGTGAGACAGGCAACATCCCAGACATCCTGAGGTGAAAGGGCAGACAGATGTACAGAACTGAATACTTTATATTGTTTTTATGTGCTCTTTATGTTGAGCTGGTTGATCTTTAAAGTCCTTGAAGCCTGGATGTGTAAAAGGTGTAATTAAGCTGGTTGTACAACTGTGCTCCTCAACTCCTGGAGATGTTAGAGAATTATGTGTCTACTAAATGGTTGGTCAATGAAGATCCACTGTTAAAACATTTGGGGAAATATGCATTTTTTTCCATGAAAGCCCTTTTCTCTCCTGACACTTTTCTTTTCTTCTAAAAATGATTAGTGGGGTTGTGCTCTTATAGCTGGCAAGGTGAGATGGGAATGTAGGTCAGATGAAATGTTTGTCCCTGGAATCTGAAGACAGTGATGTCATGGCAAGGTGAGATGGGAATGTAGGTCAGATGAAATGTTTGTCCCTGGAATCTGAAGACACTGATGTCATGGCAATATGACATCAGTTAAGAGTAGAAAATAGATGCCAGATTGGACGTATTGTGTTAGACACTTGTAGAACCTGATGGCAGTGTCAATTAAAATCATGATTTAAATTTTTAAAGAATATTTATGCATAAAAACTACACAAAACATTTTTAAAATTGTAAACTTTCAATTTTGTAGGCTCTGTCAAAGATGAAATTACTGACTCTCTATTTTGAAATCTCCCTATCAAAATGATGGAATTACCATTTTGATTTTGATCCTGAAAATCTAATCCTAGTCTATTGCCCAGAGTTTAGTGACTACACTTCAAATAGCTCATATGTATTTAAACAGTCTTTAAGCTGCATTTCATGTCTGCATTCATTTTAATATCAACCTGTCTTGGTTTTGGTGTAGCACTGTATGTCCTATTAGAAAGTTTGACTTAGTCTGTATGTACTATTAGAGAGTTTGAATTGGTCTGTATGTCCTATTAGGAGTTTGACTTGGTCTGTATGTCCTATTAGAAAGTTTGACTTGGTCTGTATGTCCTATTAGAGACTTTGACTTGGTCTGTATGTCCTATTAGAGAGTTTGACTTGGTCTGTATGTTCTATTTGAAAGTTTGACTTGGTCTGTATGTCCTATTAGAGAGTTTGACTTGGTCTGTATGTCCTATTAGAGAGTTTGACATGGTCTGTGTGTCCTATTAGGAGTTTGACTTGGTCTGTATGTCCTATTAGAAAGTTTGACTTGGTCTGTATGTCCTATTAGAAAGTTTGACTTGGTCTGTATGTCCTATTAGAGAGTTTGACTTGGTCTGTATGTTCTATTAGAAAGCTTGGCTTTAACTGATGTCTAAAAACTGTACCCAATATGCCAGTTCTCTGTCTGACAGGTCTTTGTGAAAATGACCTGTGTCCATTGTTTTGGACTTGACCTTGCCAGGGAAAACCCCACTCACTGGGAATGTGCCACTTATTCTGACAATCCAGAAATTGTGCAGCAGACGTCTCAGCTGGAAGCTCTTCTAGCCTAGAGATTAATGTTTGGCTCTGTGCTTTTTGTTTCAACATTATTTCAGCTTTATACTTGGTTGTTCAAAGTCCATGCTAATTTGTATGAAATCAAAAAGTTATGCTGTTTGAAAAACATTTGTAAATGATATAAATAGCATTTGATATATGTTAATGTATCCTTTAGTCCTATCACAATATAATCATAATAAAAGTCATTATTTCAAATTTGATTCATGGGTTCAATGTATCCATGGTTTCAATGTGATCCATGGTTTCAATGTGATCCATGGTTTCAATGTGATCTAATATAATTTCCTTCATTCCTAGAGTTATGGCTTCTAGTCTAATTGCCCTCTGTCCTGTGCTGAAATAGTTTACAATTACCAAAATTATATGCAGTGCCCAGACTTTACAAAATCTTGCTGGATGCTAAATGAAAGCACATGATTTTTTATTGAAATTTCCATTGAGAGTAGTGGTAAGAATTTCCAAAATGATGTGGAGATTCTTTCAAAGCACTCCAGACAGAAGGTCGTAGTTTAGTAAGAAATACTGTAGTTTTTGTCAGTCATCAAATGTGTCCAGTCTAAAGTTGATCAAATTTTTGTCTTGAGCACTGAGAAGCTAAAACTTAATTTACAGCCGAAGGGCATATTATTGAAACAAACTGATGTAATAACATATTTGTGCCTCAAAGTACGTAAGAGCAGAATTGTTAGCATAAACAGTGTTCTGATTTACTTAGGAAATTTAGTTCTAGTTGAATTATTGAATCCCAGTTCTGCTGTGAGGAAGGGGGGTATTGCTATTTGTATTATTGTTGTATTATGTTCTGACTATTATTTCAATGCTTTTGAATTAGGATCATTGAAAAAGTCAAATCAAGCTATAGCTTTTTTTTGTAATGACTTATTGAATATGTCCGCAACAACATAACTGACAAAGGTAAATTCATGCAAATTTTCATCTACAAATTTAATGTGGTTTTAAAAGGATCATGAAACTTTTTGTTTTTTTAAATAATTTACAAAATAACTTTATTTTATTGTTGGTGAATTGCCATGGCATGGACAGGGACTGGATTGTATTCAGTTTGAGATTTATTAGAGTATATTTAGATTACTATCATAACAAAAGCAAAAATACAAGTTGTGTACTGTTTGCATGATTTATAAATTGTTAACATCAATATTTTTTTAAAACAATTACACAATGCTTAGTTATGCTTTGTAATCATTTTTTCATTGAGATATTCATTATGTTCAAAGCTATGTTCCCATATTTTTAACATGTATTGTATAATCCTTACTCTTTGGATTAAAGAAGAGTGTCTTGTATCTGAGAATTTGTCTAATCTTTTTTTAGCCATGAGGCTATAGTTAGGATTGGTACTTCTGTTGGGGCTTTAGGGGCACGTTTTTTGTTGGTGACCCTGTATGTTTAAAGTATTCAGAAGAAATAGGGTCAAATGTTTGGGAAATTCAGGTGAGGATGTTTGTAGACCCAGAATGGACATCTCAGGGGAGATAGCTTGACCATTTCTTTTTAGAGAAATCGAGATGAAGTGGTTGAACCCCTGGAACTTTGTACTGTCCAGGACAGATAGCTGCTTTGTTTTGTTGACCCAAGGTCATTTTGTTGGTGACTCCCGTATGTTTGAACCTGGTGACGCCTTAAGTTAGACTAGTCCAGGCCGGTTAGTCTGACCCCCACCCCCTACCAAAAAGTCCAGGCGATGTCATGTGTGTCAAATGTTGCCCCATCGACATGTCAGACAATAAAATCTGGTTATAACCATATAAGATCTTGAGTAGATGAGTGAATAGATCAACGCTGTTGTTTTATGGGATATTCAGGCTGACGTTGAGCAGTTGCCAGAGATAAATTTCGTTTCACTTGTGTTTAAAGCTTTTAATATTAAGTATAGTTAGTACTCTACTTTCTACTGTTGAGTGACTGGGGTGTTTTTAAATTTTAAGGGTTCAAGCACTGTACATACGCTCAGGATCTTTGGCCTAATAGTGGACCAGATGATGTCATATGTCATCTGAAACATACATACGGCTCACGATCAATAGTAGACTATAATGTTGACTAGATGATGTCATAGATTTCTTCCTGTACAAGTGTTAAGCATTCACTTATAATTATTAATGACGTTTGAATTATCTCAAAGTGGTTATTTTGTACAGTTATAACATGTGGATTTGTTCAAGTAAAAAAAAAAACTCTTCAATGTCTGTATATTGAAAATGACTTTAACGTTTAATGAAACTGTTCTTTGCAAAGTTTGCTTGGAATAAATGTCTATTGAATATAATGGATTGTCTTGTCAATCTGACTTTTGCTGTTGTGTCTGGGGTCTGATCTTTTTGAGTGTTGAAAAAACTCAATTTTATTTCTTTTATTGCCTTGCAATTTGCCGGCTCTATCCCTAAGAAGTACACAACAATTTTATTTTCAATTTTAATTCATTGTTAAAATCACCCGAGTCCCTCCGCCCTAAAAAAAAACTGGTGTATCTGAAATCTGTTGTGTGTGTGTGTGTGTGTCGTAAACCCCCCCCCCCCCCAAGTTTTACTTGCGATCTCAGTAGCGAGGATTCCAAAGTAGTGACTTAGTTCTCCGTTCTTTAGGCCACAGCCCGTGTGAATGGTGACCTGGCTAAGAGGAAACAAACTCAATTGACGTCTGGCGCAAGTAGAATAAAACAGAAAACAATTGAAACCAAATTTAAAAATGCCATTCCAACCCGCCTTTAACTTTAACGGCCTTTATAAACTTAGCCTAGATAATGGAGAAAGTATCAAGAAAGATTTGGGTCGAGACAATTTCAAATGTGACTCTTTCAACTGACCAGAACCAACTGATCAGAGTAACAACTGGACACAAGCTTGGTCTTAACTTCTTAACAGAGCACATAGCACCAGAGATAAATCTTTACCCGTGAGTGAAGTGAGAGCCATACATACCATATATACTCAGTTTAAGTCGAGTTTTTTTGTGTGTTTTTTTTTCACAATTCAAGCCAGGGGGTCGAATTATACCATGCACGCGTAACTTATTTTATAAACACAATGAGTTTACCGAAGCGATCGTTGAAGAAATATAAAATTCCACTTCTCTAGTGACAAATAAATGGTCAACTTATACTCGAGTAAATACGGCATGTATGTAACCACATATTGATAATGACATAATTATACGAATTAAAACACCGATTTGACACACTATAGACTACATATCCACAGCTTAAGTGGGTGAAACAATATCACACCAGCCCCACCCCTTAACAAACACACAGACACGTAGTTACCAAGACTACCAACCAATCTTTTCTTGTGTAGAGATCTCCCCATGGACCAAGGCAAGTCATCATAGTCTTAGCTTGTAAGAGGACGGTGCGCAGATTCTCCCCCTTACGCCATTAGCCACACACGTCTTTCTGACGCCCCCATCACCAACCACTCGGCACCCTTGGCCCCGGACTTCACATTAGTCAACCTGACTTTTCTCCCAGCATGCATCACACGAGCGCGAAAATCAATCAAACTTGAGAATGAAGTTTCACACAAGAAGCTAATGGTCGCCTGAACTCTTGGCAATCTCAGTCCTCATTAGTTACTTCCCCTGTAGGTGTCTGTACTGTACCCCGAGACAACACCACCGTTCACTCCGTGTTCATTGTTCCAACACCCAAGGAAATGTTGCCTCATTACTGTTGTGTTATTGAGTTATAGATAACATCGGAAAGATTTTTACAACACACGCCTTCTCTGTAGAAAAAAACACAAAGAAATTATGTAATGAAATTTAATGAAAACAATAAATTTAATCATTCTCTTTTTATGACACGGCTTCCGATTATATCTCAAACAAAGGTGAACGCTGGAGTAGCCACAGCTTAAAGTGGCTAATGGCAATTAGCTTAAAGTGGCTAATGGCAATTAGCTTAAAGTTAAAGCGACTAAAGGCCACTAGCTTAAAGCGGCTAAAGGCCACTAGCTTTAAGTGGATATGGCCACTAGCTTAAAGTGACTAAAGGCCACAAGCTTAAAGCGGCTAATGGCCACTAGCTTAAAGCGGCTAATGGCCACTGCTTAAAGTGGCTAATGGCTACTAGCTTAAGGTGGCTAATAGCCACTAGCTTAAAAAGCGGCAAAGGGCCACTAGCATAAAGCGGGTTATGGGTACTTGCTTAAAGTGGCTAATGGCCACTAGCTTAAAAAGCGGCATAGGGCCATTAGCTTATAGTGGCTAATGGCCACTAGCTTAAAAAGCGGCATAGGGCCACTAGCTTAAAGTGGCTAATGGCCACTAGCTTAAAAAGCGGCATAGGGCCACTAGCTTAAAGTAGCTAATGGCGAGTAGCTTTAAGTGGCTTGGGCCGAATGGTTAAAAAGATCACATTTGAGAAATAAGTTATAAGAATGTAATTTTAATTATGGCATTCTACAGAAAACATTAAACAAGACACCTTTGACCCGTAGCACTGCCACACCCGCCCCCTTAGCCCTGTTACAGGCAGCCCTACCCCACCAGTGCCCGGTAGCACTGGTATAGTTATAGGCAGCTCTATTCCACTCATGCCCGGTAGCACTGGTATAGTTATAGGGTCACTATCTCACCCATGCCCGGTAGCACTGTTATAGTTATAGGGTCCCTATCCCAACCATGCCCGGTAGCACTGGTATAGTTATAGGCGAGCTCTATTCCACCAATGACCGGTAGCACTGGTATAGTTATAGTATAGGGTCCCTATCCCACCCATGTCCGGTAGCACTGGTATAGTTATAGGGTCCCCACCCCACCCATGCCCGGTAGCACTGGTATAGTTATAGGCAGGTCCATCCCACCCATGCCCGGTAGCAATGGTATAGTTATAGGGTCCCCATCCCACCCATGCCCGGTAGCAATGGTATAGTTATAGGCAGCTCAATCCCACCCATGCCCGGTAGCAATGGTATAGTTATATGGTCCCCATCCAATTAATGCCGGTAGCAATTGTATAGTAATAGGGTCCCCATCCTACCAATGCCCGGTAGCAATGGTATAGTTATATGTAGCACTGCCCCACCCACGCCTCTTAGCCCTGTTATAGGTAGCACTGCCCCACCCACGCCCCTTAGCCCTATTATAGGTAGCACTGTCCCACCCACGCCCCTTTGGCCCTGTTATAGGTAGCACTGCCCCACCCACGCCCCTTAGCCCTGTTATAGGTATGCGCTAACGTTAAGCGCCATCTATGGCACAAAACCTCGACTGTAAGCTCGGAATTTCTCACAAAGTTCTTAAAGTTCACGTAAACGACTTGCCACCTTCGTCTCGTTGCCGTCTTGATTCGTTAAACCCTTGATCAAATCTTCTGTAAGACCCAGGCCCATCACTGTCTTCAGCGGCTCGTGTTCTCCAGAACTCAGCGGTTGGACATCAAACGTGTCACCGGCCAACTGCCGACATTTGTTGCTTCACATCTCCCAAGTCAAACTGGCCATACGAAAGTAATCGTATGGTTTGTATGGACGGATTTTGTAATAGGAAAGATTGTTAAATGGCTTGAATCTTCATAGAATCTTTATATTCTCTTCCTAGAATCTTCCTACTCTTTTCCTAGAATCTTCCTACTCTTTTCCTAGAATCTTTCTATGATCTTCATACTCTCTTCCTATAATCTTCGTACTCTCTTCGTATAATCTTCCTACTCTCATCGTATAATCTTCCTACTCTCTTCCTATAATCTTCCTCTAATCTTCCTACTCTCTTCCATAATCTTCCTATAATCTTCCTACAGTCTGCGATTATCTTCCTCTCTCTTCGTATAATCTTCCTACTCTCTGCCTATAATCTTCCTCTAATCTTCCTACTCTCTTCCATAATCTTCCTATAATCTTCCTACAGTCTGCTATTATCTTCCTACTCTCATCGTATAATCTTCCTACTCTCTTCCTATAATCTTCCTCTAATCTTCCTACTCTCTTCCCATAATCTTCCTATAATCTTCCTACAGTCTGCTATTATCTTCCTCTCTCTTCGTATAATCTTTCTACTCTCATCGTATAATCTTCCTACTCTCTTCCATAATCTTCCTATAATCTTCCTACAGTCTGCTATTATCTTCCTCTCTCTTCGTATAATCTTCCTACTCTCTGCCTATATAATCTTCCTACTCTCTTACCATAATCTTCATACTCTCTTAGGGGCCGTCCATAATTGACATCATGCGCCAAAGGGGTGGGGTGTCACATGATATGGGATTGGTAGAGAGAGAGATCACGTGATGTGCTAAACCAGAATGCTTAGCGGTTCAGAGTGTGTGTGTAGGAGATTGGAGATAGACTTAATTTGTTTCACTGATGTATATTATATGTAAAAAGAGTGTACCTACGTTCAAGTATTGGATTAAAGTTAATTGTGTTACCAGGGACTTCAATGTTGTTATTGAACGAGAGAATCGACTGTTCACTGTTAATTAACGCCTGCAAGTAAGAAAGCGGCCAAAAGACGAAGTGACAGGGGGTCAAGCATTTGTGACGAAGGGGAGGGGGGGGTTTACAGAAATGTGACGTCACACCAACAACAACAAAAAACGCACATCTTTAAAATAAAATTTCCACTTGACTAATTCATTGATTGAAATTTATTTCATGAAGTTTTTAAGGAGCTTCACGCGTGTCATCTGTAAAGTTCTGACAAACTACAAGGTATTTTGATACAACTGTTCCCTCTAAACATGAAAAAAAAAAATAATAAAACACAACAACAACAACAAAGATGTTGGTTCTCTGAATGGATAAAAGACAGGAATTTAACGAGTCTTTGAAATGCGCCGACAATATTTACCGTTACGATATACGCCGCCAATATTTACCGTTACGATATACGCCGACAATATTTACCGTTACGATATACGCCGACAATATTTACCGTTACGATATACGCCGACAATATTTACCGTTACGATATATGCCGACAATATTTACCGTTACGATATACGCCGACAATATTTACCGTTACGATATACGCCGACAATATTTACCGTTACTATACGCCGACAATATTTACCGTTACGATATACGCCGACAATATTTACCGTTACGATATACGCCGACAATATTTACCGTTACGATATACGCCGACAATATTTACCGTTACGAAATGCGCCGCCAATATTTACCGCTACGATATACGCCGACAATATTTACCGTTACGATATACGCCGACAATATTTACCGTTACGATATACGCCGACAATATTTACCGTTACGATATACGCCGACAATATTTACCGTAGTTATCAGTTGTGACGAGCCAATTTTTTGACAATTTTTGTTGTTGTTAATTTTAAAATAAATTTTAAAGCTAACCCCACATATAGGCCTATATGTAATCGCTCCGGAAAATTCGGAATCCGGCCATTTTTATGAATCTGACCCGGCTTCGGCTCCGGCCGGATTTCACTTCATAAATCTGTCCGATTTTTAAAAAAAATTATTCCGGTGCAATCCCTAGTTACGATTAGGATATTAAATAGATTGCAGACTTACACTAACTACAATATCAATTAAATGTCATCAAAGTTATTTGAAACATAAACCCCTTTTCAGTCCATGTCGGAATCTAGGTCAAGTGAAGTAGCGTTCACGATTAATTTAAATTTAATCGTCATTTTTTGACAAACTAACGATTAATTAATCGTTAATTCGATAACAGTCGAAGATTTAAATTCATGATGTCATAAGTGACACTTATTAAACGTTCTTGTTGAAAATCTAAATAACACTGGAATGTCTCCTTTATATGTCATCTTTTAACCAACTACGCAAAAAGACAAGTGTGTTGACATTATTTGGTTTAAGCGATGAGCGGGTCTAATTGACAATAAAACCAGCCGACCTGAAAAATCATTCACACTGAACTGAACTAACTGGTATGCACTTTCATCTCCATTTTGTAACGCAAAAATTCTTCATAAGAGATGTCATTTTTTTTCTGTCTCTGAGTCAGGCTCCATTACTTCCATTTGGTTAGTAAGCTTTTCATTTGGTGTTATAAGAAGGCAAAGTGTTAGAGCCATGTTATCAACATTATGAACATTCCCGTCAGTCAATAGTTTAAAACCAAGATGTTCGTGTAATCGTCAGAAAATTTGTTTTTAGCGGCTGCTATTTATTATTATTATTACTATTATTTTTTTCTATTTGACTTCCAAGAATTAGTAAGTGATGGGCCGATTAATATTTAAATTTAATTTAATCGTTTAAGGTTTTTTTTAAAGATTAATCGAGAAATTAATCGTTAATTTCCGCAGCCCTGATATATATTGAAATAGATTGTTTACAATCGTATTGAGAATTATTAGTCTGTATTTTATTTTATGAAAATACCAGATGCTTCGATGTAAACCGTAAATTTTCTAAATTTTCTAAATTTTCTTGGGGGCTCAGTGAGCCCCCAGAATATATCTGTCTGAGAAGGGCGCAGATGACCCTAGCTACACCACTGGAATAAGTTGTATATTTGCCAAAGTGTCAATTTTTGCATTACAAATAAGAGATAGAGACTTTTGCATGGTATACTGGCAACTGGTTTCTTTCACAACTAAGTCATTAACAATAAAAAAAAAAGGGGGTGTCTGAAAGGGCAGAAACAGAGAAAAATGAACATACACACCCCCTCCGGGGCATCTCTGCCCCTCGAGTCAGGGCATGAAAGTTTATAAGGGGCGCCTGCAGTGGCGTAGAGTAGGTTTGTGCCGCCCAGGGCAGAACCCAAATTTGCCCCCCCCCCCAAACCTTTCCAAAAACGTTGATATAAAAAGCTATTAGGAAAATACAATTTACTATTTGTATTAGAAAGTTGTTATCAGGATTGTTACATTTTTACGTTAGAAATAAAAGAAAAGCTTCCATTTAAAAAAAATAAAATTGAAGGTTTCTATTTTCCCTCATGGCACAAAATTTCATGTATCAATTTTGTCAGCCAAGCCATGCTCATTAGCAAAAATAGCTATAGATTAGACAATATTATTGATGGTAATTACTTTTTAAATTAAGTTTATTGTATAGACGCCTCTTTAACGCCTTGCATTCAGACAGTTCTAAACAAAGTTCCAATTAAAGATATTTATATTATTAGGTTGGGTAACATAGAGCCTAAATATCTTAATAATCTTGAATAAATCAACTGATGTTTAGTGATATTGAATTCTTTTTTTAACCCGTGAGGTAAATATTCCTTGCTTGACAATGTCATATGAGATATTTCAAATGCTCTAATTAAAGGCAAATTTTCAAATAGATTGGCTGATGTACGAAAACCACGTCTGTTTTCCAAATTCTTTATAAGTCATCTCATCGTATGAAGAATAAAACTTCCTGCTCAAATTTTTGTCTACATAACATGGGCATAGATTTCTATAGTCTAGATCTAATCGCTTCTATCACAAAACATTTGCTCTCTCGTTCTTTGAATGGAAGGCATAATTAAAAGGATAAGATCTCCACATAAAACTTAAGCAAATTTTAAAGCATCCTTATGTACTCTGTTAGTTTTTCTGTGAGTATGCTCTACGTAACATTTTTTTAAGCAAAATACGTTTGTAGATAATTTCGGGCATCATTGAATGGATAAAGTACATGTTTCCAAATGTCAAACATAAATTCGAAAATAAAAAGATTGAATTGTTATTAACAAAGTACATGTCTGTTCATGTGTTGAGCTTTTCGTCTGTCTCTGTCAGTTTTTCTATAGATTTCATGCACTATTTTGTATCCTAAAGTCAGTTTAATGCTTTGCTTGTAGAAGCAAATAGATTTGCAAACACAATTTGGGCCTCTGTAGTCCATCATTTTAAGATTTTCAATTTTGTACAATAATTTCAGATATGTCGTATGTACATTAAATTTTGCTTTTTTGAAAACTTTAAAAATTTTTACAACTTCTACATGGCCGCAAAGAAAATACATTTAAATAAAGATAATGATGCTTCGGAAGATAAATCATTTAGGTACGCAAACATTTTCCCCCCAATAATTTATTAAGTTAAAATTTAACTTGCATGAGCTACAATTACCAGTATATTATTGTCATGTTCGTACACTACGTTCGCATCTGTTTTTTCAGCTCTACAACATTAGAATCAGATGGAGTTTAAAGTTTTCGCATTAGAAACGTTCACGTTTTTCAATATAGTTTCTTCTTTTCTATTATTTTTTTTTAATCTTGGCTTTTATTTTATATTATTAAGCTTACAGTTAAATAGGAAGCAGTAATGTTTGCTTTTACAAAAATAGTGGTTTTCAAATTAGAAAAATCAACAAAGTTAGCAGCACATCAGTCAAGTTCTCATACTAATTAAGGCTTTTCTTCTTCAGTACAGTAACATTAGTATCAGAAGAATTTATAGCCAATAAGGAGTTTGAAGTTTTGAAAGAAGTACATCCACGTACTTTTATTCCTGTATTTATTTTATTAATTTCATATTTGTTTTTTATTTTATTCCCATGAAATCTCCACCTTTTTGTAAAATTTTCCTTGTTAGAAACTAATCAACGAGTAGGAATTTGCCGCCTCTAGCCAAGTGCCACCCGGTGCATTCGCCCCATTGCCCCCTCCCTCGCTACGCCACTGGGCGCCTGCCCTAACTTAAACACAATGAAATTGTTCATATAAATAAGTTTATGTTCTTTTATATTTTAAAAATTAATAATATAAAAGAACATATTATATTTAATAATATATTTAAGCCTTTTAAAAATTAATAAGGCTTAAATACTAAATAATGTCCATTCTCTGCCACAAATTCTTTTCTGACTCATGCCCTTCCTATCTTACTGAACTTCTTTCTGTCTACCTTTCGTCAGCTATGCTCTTCTGCAGATACACGCATCCTCTCTGTTCATAAGACACGCACTAAAACATTTATTCAAAGTTCTTTCTCTTTTGTATGTCTCTAAACAATGGAATTCTCTCTAACATTACACATCTGCAGTATTTGAACTACCGATCATTCAAGACTGCATTAAAAATACAGATCTTCAAACTTGACTTTTAAAATTAATAAAACAACAATCAAACATTAACGTACTTTATGTGCACCATCATGTCATTATATTTTACAGTTATGATGTGAATGTTTTACATTGAATGCATTTATCACCATATGTGTTATGACTTTTATGTGAAGCTCTGTGGGTCCAGCCGCTGGCTGGGGTACTGCGCTATATATATGAAATCAAATTACTATTATTACTATCAAAGATTTTCTTAATGACACGTGACACATTCCTATCCTGACATTCTCTTTAGAGGGTCGAGCTTTCACGCTCTTAGGACCCGGCTCAATTCATCACTGGCAAACCTCATCAAATGGCCATCGCCATAAAGATATTTTTCCACAGGTATTGTGGTTTCTCTATCCCAATACCCGGCTAGCGCCAGGCATTAGCATCCCTCATTACAGTGTTCTTTACAATCGTACAATACCCATTGCCTCCCTGAGATAACTAGAACCATTCTAACAGTCTTTGCCATTTTGCATTTATTATCGGGGTTGCCCCTCCTCCACAACCCCCTCTCCCAGATGTTCTAGGATGCTTCTCAAACGCCCTGTTTAACGCGACTCATTTGCATATTTCCATGCAGGAGGTCTGGGTATCGAATCTCGACGAGTCTCGTGTTTTCACGTGAGTTTCTCGAACATGGCCGCGCCATTGTCCCGACCTCTGACAGTTAGGGTGTTCTTGTAAGCAGGACTTGAAGTTTATTCCCAACTAAAAGATTCTGTTCCCTCCCGGAGGTTTGGACCTCAGATGGTTTAATGGTAGAATGATGGCAACTCTGGCTGTAGAGATGCGTGTCCTACTTCAAGTCTATATACAAGTACAGTAGTACTACAAGTGAGAGTAAGTATATTCGACAAGATTCGGAAAGTTGGAGGAGGTTAAAATAAATTAAAGATGAGTTTTTAGAGAAATAATTTTCAATGGATAGAAAATGATAAAAAAAAAAAGAAAAATAAGCGAATGACTTAATGGACAATTTTTAAAATATTTATAATACTTATTTTCAATTGTTAAAAATATATTTTTTGATGTGCAATTAATTGTATAATAATATACACTTGAAATCGAAGGTCAAACTGAACTGATATAAAAATATAATAATAATAATAATAATAACCCCTTCCAGACCATGGAGGCAAGTAAAGTAGCGTTCACAAGTTTCATTGACCACTAACGAGCAGGGGGTTGTGTGGCTAGAACAATGCCCCAGGGGCCTTGCCAGTACCGCGGCACGAACCCGTAACTCGAGTTCTTGCAGCGATTCGGCAGTCCAGCCTGCTACCACTTAGACCACGCGCCCCTAACATATTTATTTTTAAAACAGCAACTAAATGTAATTGAGGTTTACTGAAGGTATCAAAATCATTTATCAAAAAGACGAAATGGTTGTAACTTTTCAAAATAAGTGTAACATTTTATTTTGTGTATGAACTGTTAAAAACAAATAACATTGTTATGCTGACACCATAAAGTCATAAAGTCTCTATATGTAATAGAATCTCATTCATGTAGATTAGATAATACTCAGCTACATTAATTCCTTTTCCAGTAACAAATAATGAAAACATGATTTAAAAGTTTTCGTAAAGGCAAAATTTAAAATAATAAATGCAAGACCATGCATTCAAAGACTTTGGAAAAATGTTGAAAAGGGATTTAATGTAGGCTATCTTCTATAAATTTGATAAAGTAGGTTTCTTTCTTTTTTTCGATTTTCTACACTGTTTTATACAATTCTGATCATGCTTAGATCATCTGATATGTAATAATTTAGACAATGTTTAGTTTAGCTGTTGTGTATTAGTTTAGCTGTTGTGTAAAAGTTTAGACAATGTTTACTTTAGCTCATGTGTAATAGTTTAGGCAATGTTTAGTTTAGCTCTTATGTAATAGTTTAGGCAGTGTTTAGTTTAGCTCTTATGTAATAGTTTAGACAATGTTTAGTTTAGCTCTTATTTAATAGTTTAGACAATGTTTAGTTTAGCTCTTATTTAATAGTTTAGACAATGTTTAGTTTAGCTCTTGTGTAACAAAGGTCAGAAAAGGTTTCCATTCGTGACCCTAATAGGCCATGACGTATCCCGAAGTGACCAGTGGTCAAGTTAACTCGTGTCCTGCTTCTTTTGAAAGTCTTGCACTGTTCTCACCGCAGTTTGGAGTTGGTTACTTCAGAGGCGTCACTTGGCTTGGTGTCAGCGCAACCCTTGTGACGCCACTGGGTTACTTTGTCTTACATCATGGGGCGGGATCGGAGACTCAAATATTTGTTGTTATTTATGTGAGAATTTGTTTTATTTTGTGTGTGTATCATTTCTTGTCTTAAATTTTCAAAATTGGTTAGATAATTAATTTTCTTGAGATATTTTGAATATGATTTGCATCCCAAAGTAAACCCGGGAATTCGCTGAAAGTTTCTGCTTCCGATTTGATGTTTCCCACTTGTGTGGTTTGGACAGCGGAGTATGCGTTGGAAATGTTATACAGATTTATAAGGGGTGGGGAAGGGAGGTTAAGTATTGACAAGTTTGTCCGCCCGTAGTGACACTTGTTATACTAGGGGCAAAAGTTTTAGCCATGCCGATTTTTTTTTAAGATTTAAAAAAAAAGGGGGGGGGCAGAAAAAGTTATATCTCAATGGCCAAATGACATGTCCAGATTCCATGTCTTACTTTATACTTATAACTTCTAACTTGTTAACTACACTAATTTTAACAATAACTCTACACATACACATTGTAGAACGTTTGTTTTCTCTTTCTTTCTAACAAAAATAATTTAGGGAGAATTAATAAAAGCACAACTACTATTGCGTCATTTTCAGCATTATATTATTTTGTAAGTCACCGCTCTTGCATGTTCTGGATGGATCTAACTGACTTGTTTGTTAATAAACAGAGCAGTCACGTGATATTCACAGAGGCCACCAAGTCTACCCCTCCTTCCCGTGGTTTGTTTTCTCTGTACACAAGGTTAATTATTTATTTACATCACGTAATTTACACATTCTCTACATTGCATATAATAACTACAATATAATTTTATCGTTTTGTATTTTCATGTTTTAAAATATGATTATTATTTTTTTTTTTAAATCAACACAAAATATAATGTGAACACTTTAATCAATGTCAACAACAAAGAATTAAAACTCATTATAGCTTCAGTATTTCTTTATTTTGTTGCTTGTATCCACATGACTCAGAAATCAGCTGATTAAATAGGAAACATAAATGGCCATCAATTTTAGTTGTATAGGCTTCAAGTAACCACGGCGTCCTGCATGGTAAACTACAAGGATGATAAAGCCCTAAATGTTTCAAAACAGAGATTCCAAGAAAAGGCCATAAAATTGTGTTACCACATCTGAATGAACTCAAGTGTTAATGTACACACACGATGACACCCACACATTGGAATAAACATGAGATAGACGCATGCGCGCAATCTTGACATTGACAAAGTTGTAATTATTTACACTGCTTATTGGGGCCGCAACAAGCAAATTTTGAGCACCGCTGAGATTTGATTGAGATTTTGTTGATTTTTTTTCTTCAGAGTTATCCACCCTTTCTCAAAATGTGTTTTATACATTTGCTTATGATAACAAAATGGCATTGTTCCCAAGAAGACGTATAAAGACGATATATTTCAAAACTGTAGCATCATAATTTATTTATTGTTTTTAAAAAAAGTAATTTAAAAATTTGCTACCAATAACCACAAAGTTTATTGAAAGTCTCAGCATCAAGTAGATTTTATTTTTTAAAAAAAAAAACAACATTTATTGTTTGTACTACATACAATTATTACAATAATCTTTAAGCTAGTGCAAGGGGTGACAACTTGTCGGTACTATTCTCTAAGGTAGTGTTTTCTAGTTATCGGTCACCGGAACAACAACCAGTTGACTGCTACATGACGCTTCTGACCATTGCTGTTTGCTTAAAATTTGATCCCCCGCGTCTTTGGAACGCAATCCTGCGTGTCAGGTCTGGCACGAGTGTCACAAATTAACAGCAAATAGGGCAACCCTGTAGTTTTTTATTTTTTATTTTAGACTACGAAATGAAAACTTGAATCTTCCTTCAGGTGCCACGTCATGTTTTGATGGCACAAGAATAAGACAAGTGCGCCCAGGACACTAATACCGACACAAAGGTCTGGACCATACAGTGACCTCATCCTGCAGTGACCTCACCCAAACGTGAACACACCCAGTGACCACACCCAGTGACCACACCCAGTGACCACACCCAGTGACCACACCCAGTGACCACACCCAGTGACCACACCCAGTGACCATACCCCTTAGTGACCTCACCTTGCAGTGACCACACCCAATAATGACCTAAAATTTTATCATATTTTCTGCTTCCCCCTCCACCGTCCCCACCCGCCTTACGTATTGATCATATAGAGAGACAGACTTTGAGGACACAATCATTTCTATTTACACGTGAATCAGCTAACCTAACATACAGGACTAGATGATCACCACACATTCTGCTCCTGTCATACAATTCATAGAATTAATTTCAATGTATGGCGTAAATAGCCTACGATCGCAAAATTTTAAACAAGAACTTTCATTCGTTAACAATTTTGCTCCATTATAATTATGAAAAAAATAAAAATACTCAGTGAAGAATTCAATTCCTCTCCCCCCCACCCCCGGGTTAAATATTTTTCTTTTTTTTTATATTAAAGAAAAATCTTGCACCTAAAGAAGTTATGTTGGCCAATCAGAGCACATAATTAAACTAGTGTGCAGATGTATTCCCTCCCTGTCATGTAACGGACAATGTGATTGGTCAACTTATCTGGCATTACCTTGACTAAGGACAAATCGTTATACGCCAGAGTGACAATGACGTAATTCAATTCCTTGTTCATGTTCAAGATAAATATCCAATGTAAAGAATCAATCCTATTTACACCAGCTACCTCCTAACAACGTAAACAAAACATACCACAGCACACATAGTTTTATGGACAGTTCATATTTTAATGACAGCAAACTTCAACCATGCCAGGATTGCAAAACTTTAATCCAGTTCTGATTGCTCTAAAAGTGTCAACATTTTTTTTCTCTCTTGAAATGAGGTCTTCCAATGGCGACAATGTTTCTTTCAGTAGACAACCGCAGTATGTTGTCTCAGACTTCTCAACACCAAACCCCTGAAGTGACTAAGCCATACTAGTACTTTGTACGTGTGCCTCTTTTTTTCATTTTCATAATTTCCAGTACCCATAAGGATTGTGTTGTGTTCATGAGTGACGCCAGAGGCATTGTCACGCCAGCTGTCCGGGGAAAGTTCATGTTCATGAGTGACGTCAGGGGCATTGTCACGCCAGCTGTCCGGGGAAAGTTCATGTTCACGAGTGACGTCAGAGGCATTGTCACGCCAGCTGTCCGGGAAAGTTCATGTTCATGACGTGCATGTTGGCGGCTAGATGGTGCGAGGCATAGCTGGGCTGGGGTGACTGCATGTACGTGCAAGACGAGAGGGTGCCGTGGGGGCCCTGGTTGGGGCTGGGCCTGAGGCCGTATCCGGACGAGCCAGACGACGACGAAGACGGCTGCCGCAGGGCGCAGTCGGGCGGGGACTGGGCGGCGAGACGGCATGCCGCCATCTGGGAGCTGAAGCTGAGGCCGGGGTTCATGTTGGGGAGGAGTGGGGAGGAAGTGGACGCCGGCAGAAAGGACGGGGCGCCGCCCATGCGCCCCGCCGTCGGGTGGTGGTGCGGGTAGTAAACAGCATCCCCCGGCATACATGCTCCGTATCCACTGGATTTAATGGCACCCTCGTATCCAGAGGATTTGATGGAGCCCCCGTACTGGCACTGGGTGGGGGAGGGGGCCGGGCTCGTCTCGCCTGAAGACAATCTCTTGTGGGGCGGGTCGTGCTTGCCGCCCAGGATGTGACAGTTGGATGATGTCATCAGCTCGGTGCGGTCCTGCGAGACGTCATCAGTGGAGTCGGCCTGTGACGAGATGCGCTCCTCTTTGATCGGCTGTGATGACGTCATCCGGTGAGTGTCCACCTTCATGGCTAACATATCATCCGGCCGTCCCCTTTTGGTCTGATCATCTGAAACAAACAACACAACAACAAAAATATTGAGATTTAATTTGTTTCACTTTTTAAAATGTTTTTGGTTTTGAGAAATGAGAAAAATTCGTCTTGAAACTTTGAAAAAAAAAAATGAACAAAAATACACCACAACCGCCAGTAAATCAAAAAGTTTTCTCATCAATCCGGTTAAAAATCCAGGAAACAATTCTAGGATCAAGTTAAATTCTCTCTGCCTCCGTGTTGTTTGATAGTGACACGAGCCACGTCACTGGCAGCACATTAATATTTCAAAACCTCTAGGGAGGGGGTAAAGAAGGGAGCGGGAGGCTTTAGGACGCATTCGAGAGTTACGGACCAGTCGATCTGGTTCCGGCTCTCTGTGTCCACCAGTGAGTCTCAAAAGAATATAGACCTAAATCTGCTTCATTTTTTCCCCTGTTGATAAATTGTACCTCGCGTCTTATCATTGTACGGATCAGCTGTTTGTAGAGGGTGGTTTTGAGGGGGGGGGGTAACATCTGAATGTGATCCCCAACAGGAGTCTATAATATTCGTTAGTGACCATTGTAACATGACGAGAAACCGAATATCTCCGCAGACAAATCTCAATATAGACCTGTATGTCAGTCGACATGTTTGTATCTAACAAAAAAAAACAACTACAAAAAAACAGCGGTCACATAGTGTCATCAAAGATACACAAGTAGACTACCAGAGTCGGAAAAAAAGAAAACGTTTTAAAAACGAAATAACAACAAACATCAGACTGAAGTTCTTTGATTTGTCGTTGTTTTTACCGCAACTCTCATGTCATTTAATGGTGACACCAAGATGTCATGTCATGTCATTGAAAAAGACGGTCGAACTTACCGACCACGTCATCACAGCCAGTGGCCTCTTATTTGACGTGCTCTCAAGTGTTAGCAACACACAATATAATGTATATGTTACATCATGTATTTAACATTTTTTATGAAGCCAAAAATATAACAATTTTTACAAGATAACAACCCCCCCCCCCCCCCCCCCCCCACTCCCCGAAATGATTTGTTAGCTGCTACGTTCTGACCACATAGTTTGACCACTATGTATTACTCCTACTCTTCTCACCCCTCTCTCGCCCTCTCCCTCTCTATCCCCCCTCTCTCTCCCCCCCCCTCTCTCTCTCCATATCCTTCTTTCATTCCTTGTCCGAAAAGCCCAGCCAGGTGTTTGCATCATTTCGCGCGATCCCATAATCCAATTTGCCCGGAAGCGTAAGGTGCGAAAACTGACTCCGTGGCAAAGAGCCTCTATGCTGGGACTAATTTCACCAGTTCATTAATATTGCAATGGAAAGCGGCAAACTCGATCGTCTGCGCTCAATTTCTCAGTGGTTTCCCCTCGCGGGACGAGAGTTCCATCAGTTCCTTGGAGACGACTTGGCATGGCTAAATTCTGAGCGCGCAGAAAATGCGCCATTTTTGTCGAGTAGGGTGATAAAGAAAATCGCGGCGTAAGTTACTTACTCCCACCGAGTGTGAGGCGTTGGCCTGGACTTGGTCGCAAATTGAACTAACACAAACATTTACTGGTAATAGGTAAACGATAGAGCTGGTGGGGAGGGGGGAGGGGCTGCAGCAGACGTCGGTTGGGGGGAGGTAGACATCTGGGTAGGAGAGTTTAGAGGCAGCCATCTTTGTTTTAGTTTCAACTCTGGGTGAGTTTTGTAATGTTTATGATCATACCAGAATAGTTGAATTAGATTTGCAAACTTATTTGGGTGATTTATTTCATTGACAAACAGAGAATAACGAAACAGTCGTCAATGTCGTTGATGTCATCTGTTGTGTCATCCATGTCACACACATGAGGCCAGCGACTAACCAAACTACTAACATTCCGACATCACTTCTATAACTTGGTATTTTATCAACAAAACCAAGTGTATTTTTTTGATTTCATAATTTTTCATTGTTTCTTTAGTCAATCGGTAATCAGATTTCTCTTATCCAATCTTGGAACACATTCCGGAATTTGCTTCATTTTAACCTGAAGTGACTCAGGAAAATTGAAACTTCCTTGAAATTGAACAAATCACAAAAGGAACTTTTTATGTTAACCATAGATGGTTGGGGGGGGCGGGGGGTTAGTTGCCATGAGTTTATTGTGGTTTAATTTGATGGCACGAATAGTTTCGTAAGATGGGACATTCTCTGACAAGTTATGGCAATAGTTTCGTAAGATGGGACATTCTCTGACAAGTTATGGCAATAGTTTCGTAAAATGGGACATTCTCTGACAAGTTATGGCATTTGCAAGTAGTACGACCAAACAACTTTGTCAAATAGTTGAGAAACATTAATTATAGCATTGTCTGCTAGCAAGCCGTGAGATGAGTACGACTACAGTATCTTCCCATACGACTGATACTTGTTCGTGTGCACTGTGGTCTGTACTATGCTCTGGACCGGGAGGTACAAGGAGTATTATATTCAAATTAGGGCTGGTAATGATTTTTTAAAATGTTCGATTAATCAGGAAAAAATTGAATCGATTAATTTCTATTAATTATATTTTTATTACGCACATATAGATTCTGTTAAGTTGCGATTCATTATTTAGCAAAATCGATGAAGTCATGGTGATTCCATGGCTCCCATATTTTGTGACGTAACACAGCAAATTTGTTTTTTTATGCAAGATATAAGGAAAATAATAATTTTTGTTTACGTATGCTTATCTAAATAAATAAGAAAATATGTAAATAACAAAAAAAATGTTAATAAATTGATGGAAAAAAATATTTTAAATATTTTCTTAAATTTTACTCGAATTCAATCGTTTATATTAATTTTATTCAATCAAAATTTTAACGATGAATCGATTAATTAATCGTTATTTTCGGCAGCCTTAATTTAAACATGCACATGTATGACATGAATAATGACGTATTTGAATTTAATGTTTTATATCCAATCATTCACCAACATGCACATGTATGACATGAATAATGACGTATTTGAATTTAATGTTTTATATCCAATCATTCACCAACATAGACATATATGAAATATATGACGTGAATAATGACGTAATTTACCTTTCTCTCTCTCCGACTCGCCGTCTGCTGATCTTTTCATTGGCAGACGATGGTCTCTGGAAAATGCAGAACTAAAATTGACAAAAAATATCAAAAAGTCAAATATCGGAGAAAGTTTGGTTGGTTGTCAAAAACTGTCACGGGAACTGTAAGGTCGCCTGTCAAAAAAATTGTCACAGGAACTTTAATGTCACCTGTCACTAATACCTTTGACAGATGACACTTGAAAGAAACATCAGCGAGATGTATGACATCAACACCATTGGCAGTACCACGGATGACACCAGAACATTTTTATCACAGTCTGCTATAGAAAGTAAGATTACTACTGAGATTATTACTTTGACTTACTTTCTTCCTAAGCCGTTGTCTCTGAAACCCTTAGCAAACGGGTTGTGGTCTATTTTTAGCTGTGTGATCTGAAATGGAGATGAAACTGAAAATGTGTACTTTAGTGAACTTTTTTTTTTTTTTTTTTTTTTAAGCGATTTCTGAGAGGCAAAAGTTACTGGAGTAATGATATTTTAATGCTTAAATACTGACATGTTTTCTTTCATTGATTCAGTTACGGCTGGTCTGTGGCGTCATACAATATGGCCGCCAAACGATATGACGTGGCCGCTTGGCTAAGACATCAGACGATGTGTCAAATGTGTCACGTGACATTAATTAGTCGTCTAGGGTCATGCAGTACTCGCTCATGCCAAATTGGCTCTTGGGTGTCGGAATCGTTCAGACCATCTGAATATGTTGATCACTTCCGGCTCACCACCCCCTGCCCGCCCATTTTCCCGTACCCATTCCACCAATGACAACCCTTTTCAAATATGTGCAATGTTTTGTGTAATAACTGGGTTGGTTTTAAAATTAAAATATTAAATTGAAATCTGGGAGATAATTTACGAAGCCCACTACCCCTCCCCTCCCCACCAGACTTAAAATGAGCGTCCCATCTGTAAAACAATATGGCACCCAGATCAAATTGAGGTTTTCATAACGTTTATCACCTAACCCAAATATTTCTTCAACAATCACATCGAGTTCCCGCCATTTGAACCGGAAATGAATTCATTTTAAAACGTCGACAAGCTGAACAAAATGTGACGTCAGAACAAAGCGTTTATTATTCTTTTCATAATTGGCTTTCGACGATCTCTTCATATCTTTTACGGACGTTCCTTCTCTATAGAAGATTCTATTATTTCTTATATCCATGACTTATGTCTAGTCTTGTATTTTAATTAAAGTTTGAAAGGTTGATAAAGTGTTTCATCAGTCAACCCATTCAACGCCCGAATTCCGGACGGGAATAACGACAATTTGTATGTGTTTGTTCTTGATTACGGAATAAGAAAAGAGTTGTATTCCTATTTCTATCTGAGGGCTGTATTAGATTACCTCTGTATTAGATTACCTCTGTATTAGATTACCTCTGTGTTAGATTACCTCTGTGTTAGATTTCCTCTGTGTTAGATTACCTCTGTATTAGATTACCTCTGTATTAGATTACCTCTGTGTTAGATTACCTCTGTATTAGATTTCCTCTGTGTTATGTTTCTAAGTTAGAATTAATTGCCTTGTGTATTATAACTACTTTAATTTGCTAAGCAGTGGCGAAGCTGGATATTTGTAGGGGTTTGGGGGCCCAGGGGGGCTTAACCTTTTTGGGGGCCCCACATACATGGTGGTAGCGTAATAATTAAAGTTTTTAAAAAAATCTTGGATACTTATTTGGAGGCCCCCTCAATAGAGAGCCCGGGAGACTTTTAAATTTTGCCCACCAATCCCATAGCTACGCCACTGTGGCTTAGTTTTAACTTTCTATGGGTAACGCGACTCGTTAATAATTTTCTTTTTTATTTAAAGTTTAATGACGTAATCAAAATAAAAGATGGCTCCCGATGATGTTGAGCAGTTGTAAATATATTTGACTAGCGTGGTGAGCACTAAACAAGACCGTATGTTTAGGTGTATGTGACTAGCGTGGTGAGCACTAAACAAGACCGTATGTTTAGGTGTATGTGACTAAAGTGGTTAGCACTAAACAAGACCGTATGTTTAGGTGTATGTGACTAAAGTGGTTAGCACTAAACATGACCATGTGTTTAGGTGTATGTGAATAGCGTGGTGAGCACTAAACAAGACCGTATGTTTAGGTGTATGTGACACCCAACAAACCACAGACAACCTACAAACCACAGACACCCAACAAACCACAGACACCCTACAAACCACAGACACCCTACAAACCATAGACACACAAACAACACACAGACACCCTACAAACCACAGACACCCAACAAACCACAGAACCCTACAAACCATAGACACACAAACAACACACAGACACCCAACAAACCACAGACACCCAACAAACCACAGACACTCAACAAACCACAGACACCCTACAAACGTGTGCACTGACCTGTTCGTTCTGGTAGGCAGTGACCGCTATGAAGGTCGTCTCGTCAAACGAGTACGTGTTGAAAGTGTTCCACCTCATGGTGAAGATGTCGTTGGCCTGTACCACGTGGAGACGGGGCTGGTACTTGTGCATAGAGTTGAGAATGATCTGGGGAACAGAGAGCAGGGAACTTTCAGACACTGGCCTGATAGTGACAGACATTGACAGATGGCAGGGAACTTTTAGACACTGGCATTACAGAGATAGACATTGACAGACGGTAAGGAACTTTTAGACACTGGCCTGATAGTGACAGACATTGACAGACGGTAGGGAACTTTCAGACACTGGCATTATAGTGACGACATTGACAGACGGCAAGGAACTTTCAGACACTGGGCTTATAGTGATAGACATTGACAGACGGCAAGGAACTTTCAGACACTGGGCTTATAGTGATAGACATTGACAGACGGCAAGGAATTTTCAGACACTGACCTTATAGTAACAGACATTGACAGGCGGCAAGGAACTTTCAGACACTGGCCTTATAGTGACAGCCATTGACAGACGGCAAGGAACTTTCAGACACTGACCTTATAGTGACAGCCATTGACAGACGGCAAGGAACTTTAAGAAACTGGCCTTCATGACAGCCATTGACAGACGGCAAGGAACTTTCAGACACTGGCCTTATTGTGACAGCCATTGACAGACGGCAAGGAACTTTCAGACACTGGCCTTCATGACAGCCATTGACAGACGGCAAGGAACTTTCAGACACTGACCTTATAGTGACAGCCATTGACAGACTGCAAGGAACTTTCAGACACTGACCTTATAGTGACAGCCATTGACAGACGGCAAGGAACTTTCAGAAACTGGCCTTCATGACAGCCATCGACAGACGGCAAGGAACTTTCAGAAACTGGCCTTCATGACAGACATTGACAGACGGCAAGGAACTTTTAGACACTGGCCTTATAGTGACAAACATTGACAGACGGCAAGGAACTTTCAGACACTGGCCTTATAGCGACAGACATTGACAGACGGCAAGGAACTTTCAGACACTGGCCTTATAGTGACATACATTTACAGTAGACAGCACAGAAATTGACTAGACCAAACAATCATGTCGTTACATTCATTTACACGAACACAACAGTAATAGTAATAGTAATAGTAATAAAGTAATAGTAATATTAATAGTAATAATAGTTGAAATTTGACTTGAGTACGTGGTTTAAAACAAATTTCCAATTTTACTTAAACCCGCCTTCTAAAGTATTGGAAAAATAAATGATGTTTAGACTTGAGCAAGTACGTACAGTCTTGAACCTAACAATCCAACCATATTCCATATGTCTTCTGACGTGTATGTAGCCTAAAGAACCTAACTACACGACCCTTTCCCTTGCCTCTATGTGCAGTTGTCCCGGCATGTTGTAAGGCTTCAACCTCAGACCCCACAGAAATATCTTGTTAAGGTTCGCAGATAGAGATAGGAGTCCTTGGGAAGGGCAATGGTGGTGGAGAGTGTACGGGGCCACCCCTGAAGCGCTGGCTGATATTCGAGCCGGAAAACCGGTCTTAATGACAGCATAAACCACACGACAGGCGAGTCAGGAGGCGTCTCTGGAGCACATAAATTTGTCATCGTCGTGTCCTCGGCAACGGTGAGCAATATTTGCCGATTCTTCAATCTGAGGCCACGAGAGAATAATTTGTAGTTTACGACATTCCGTACGAAGGAAAAGGAGAGGGAGCCGGGCTGTGCTAAAGGTACGGCTATTCTATTGTCAAAGGTTTTATGTCAAATTGGAGCACGAAGTACAGGGAATACGCCAAATGGAGTGCTTTCATGGTGTTCTTTAGGGTGCTTTTGACCTTGATGCTGTGTGGTAGCTAAGGTGGCGGTTTGGATGGTATATGTGCTAGTAGCTGGGGTGTTATAGGTAGTAGCTGTGGTGGTATCGGTAGTAGCTGGGCTGGCAGTTTAGGTGGTAGTTGTGCTAGTAGCTGGGGTGGTATAGGTAGTAGTTGGGCTGGCAGTTTGGGTGGCATCTGTGTTAGTAGCTGTGGTGGTATAGGTAGTAGCTGTGGTGGTATAGGTAGTAGCTGGGCTGGTATAGGTAGTAACTGTGATGGTATAGGTAGTAGCTGGGGTGGTATAGGTAGTAGCTGTGGTGGTATCGGTAGTAGCTGGGCTGGCAGTTTGGGTGGTATCTGTGCTAATAGCTGACATGGTAGGTGGGGTAGTATCTGGGATGGTAGCTGGGTAGTATATGGGATGGTAGCTGGGTGGTATCTGGGATCGTAGCTGGGTAGTATCAAGGATGGTAGCTCAGGAAGTAATTGGGATGGTAGCTCAGGTAGTAATTGGGATGTTATATGGAGTAGTATCTGGGATGGTAGTTGAGGTAGTAATTGGGATGGTAGCTGGAGTAGTAACTGGGATGGTAGTTAGGGTAGTATCTGGGATGGTAGCTGAGGTAGTAATTGGGATGGTAGCTGGAGTAGTAACTGGGATGGTAGCTGGGGTAGTATCTAGGATGGTAGCTGGAGTAGTATCTGGGATGGTAGTTGGGGTAGTATCTGGGATGGTAGTTGGGGTAGTATCTGGGATGGTAGTTGGGGTTGTTTCTGGGATGGTAGCTGATTTTGTAATTGGGATGGTAGCTGGGTAGTATCAGGGATGGTAGCTGGACTAGTATATGGGATGGTAGTTGGGTTAGTATCTGGGATGGTAGTTGGGGTAATATCTGGGATGGTAGTTGGGGTTGTATCTGGGATGGTAGCTGAGATAGTAATAGGGATGGTAGCTGGGGTAGTATCAGGGATGGTAGCTGGACTAGTATCTGGGATGGTAGTTGGGGTAGTATCTGGGATGGTAGTTGGGGTAGTATCAGGGATGGTAGCTGGAGTAGTATCTGGCATGGTAGCTGGAGTAGTATCTGGGATGGTAGCTGGGGTAGTATATGGGATGGTAGTTGGGGTAGTAGTTAAAAATATCTTACCATAAACGTTCTGTGCAATAGAGTTTGGAGAAGTTTATTTTAGGGTTGCGGATGGTAAGGTGGTGACAACAGCCCTTTACCGTATTTAATATATTAAATCAAATAGCTTATTGCAGTGTTTCTCAAGCTCTGTTAGTATTCCATACTGGCAGGAACCGGTGCATTATGTTCCCTGTACTTACGTGGTAACGAAATATTATTCATGTGCTAACTGCCCAAAAATTTATATTCTAGATGTTTAGTATCAGTGGATGAAAATGAAGGATTATAAATAGATTTTTCAGTCATTTGTTGATAACTTCTGCGGACCGGCGGCGGATGGACCACCGGTCCGCGGACCATCATTGCAGGCACTCTTCCGTCTCGCAAGATGATGGTGCATCACCGTTGGGTTGTGTTGCATTTCCTCGAGTGGCTGTGCAGTCCTATTCTTGAGTGACAGTCTTTACCACAGTTTTTACACACGAATTCCGTGCTTCCTAATGTTTTAGCCTTTCTCCTTGCTCTTCTGTCTGTAGCCTCCTCCATCCTTCGCTCCTCGGCTACTATGCCGCCATGTTATACAACTGTGTGCCACGTAGATCTGTCTTCCGCCTTACACTTCTAGTCACTTGTATGTATTCCTGCTGTCATGTTATACAACTGTGTGCCACGTAGATCGGTCTTCTGCCTTACACTTCTAGTCACTTGTATGTATTCCTGCTGTCATGTCCCTTTGGTACACATCTTTAGATCGGTGGAGTGTTCCACCTTCGCGATGCCAGTTCTCCATATTTGAGATTCTAGGGCAGGAATCGGGAAACTTTTTGTCTGAGACAGCCATAAACACCACATATTTTGAAAAGTAATTCTATGAGAGCCATACATTATGTTTAAAACTAAAAATTCAAGTAAATGTGTGCATTTTGTGTAATTTCAACACTAAAACTACAAAATTATTTTTTAAAATAACATTTTTATTTGCAATTAATATTTTAAAAAAATAATCCAACATTTGCCTGAGAGCCAGATGCAGCCATCAATAGTGCCACATCTCACGAACCATGATTTCCCGGTCCCTGTCCTAGGGGATGCGAACAGAGGTCATTCTTTGTACATTTCCTAGCCATCTCAGGCGTCTTTCACTGAGGATTGAGAACATGCTTTGGGTATTGGCACGCATCGTACCTTACGATTTGGCACTTTGTCGTGCCATTTTAGTGTCAAAGATGCGACGCAGGCACTTCAAGTGGAAGCTATTAAGCTTGCGCTCTTGGGATGTATAAGTGGTCCATGTCTCGCCCCCGTATAGTAGTGTACTGATGACGCAGGCTCGATAGACACGCAGTTTGGTTTTATCCCTTAGCTTGGTGTTTTGCCAGACCCATTTATTTAGTTCAGCCGCTGTGGCAGATGCCTATGCCTTGCCAATTCTACTGTTTTATATCGTCCTCGATGGACAGTGTATTGGAGACCTTGGACCCCAAGTAGGTGAAGCTGTCCACAACCTCCAAGTTTCATCGTCATTTTTGATGGTAGGAGGAGAACTTGTGTCTTGGGCCATGACGTTTGTCTTTTTCAAGCTGATTTGCAGACCAAATTCTTTGCAGGCATTGGAGAAGCTTGAAACGAGTTGTTGCAAACCAGTTTCTGTGTGTTATATCAGTGCCGCATCATCCGCAAAGAGTAGCTCACGAATTAGGACATATGTCGTTTTGGTTTTTGGCTCGGAGGCGGGCAGTGTTCAAAAGTCCTCCATCAGCTCTGGTGTGTAACCAGATTCCCTCACTGATATCCTTGAATGCTAATCGAAGCAGTACAGAGAAAAAATATTGAGAATAGTGTTGGTGCGAGTACACAACCTTATTTAACTCCGCTGCTGATAGGAAAGGCGGGCGACCACATTGAGAAGAACTGGCCTATTGCACTACCCATCATGTTATTTGAAACTGATACATTTCTTATAGTGTTTAGTTAAAAATGTAATTTCAATTTTTTTTAAATCTCATTTTTAGTGATATGAACGTTGGGCCGTGTAGTTGCATCAATGTGAACATTTTATGGCGAGAGGACAAGTGAATCTGAGGATAACTGATGTGTACACTTTCTTAGATTAATTGTGTATTTATGACAAAGACAGACTAACTTTTGATGATGATATGATGATTATATGATGATAATTATGTACCCTCAATGCTAGAGCTTCCAACTATTCTACAATCTGATAGAGTCTGCCCACTATGCTAGAGTCTGCCCACTATGCTAGAGTCTGCCCACTATGCTAGAGTCTGCCCATTATGCTAGAGTCTGCCCACTATGCTAGAGTCTGCCCACTATGCTAGAGTCTGCCCACTATGCTAGAGTCTGCCCACTATGCTAGAGTCTGTCCACTATGATAGAGTCTGCCCACTATCCTAGAGTCTGCCCACAAGTTTCTAGTTTGTCCCCAAATTGTCTATACCCCAAGCCCCATTCTAAATGAGCGATGCCTTAAGCATCAATGCAACGTCGAAGTCGCCAATCTGCCCACAGCGGGGGACAACTGCGACCCGTTCAGGCCTGGTATGTGGAACACGTGTTGTGGTAACCCGAGATGACCTCAGTACCAGCTCTCAAACGCTGCCAGCAGATTCACAAGTGGATCGGGTTCCTCAAAATGGCGGTCCTTGGCTTTCCTTCCAGGGAAGCTACTCCACCGTAAAAGCGAGTTCTGTCCTTTCTATTGAAAGCGAGACAACTCGAATTGATGAAGTGTTGCCGGGATGGAGGGGTCTACCATCCTTAACTTAATTTCACGTACCATGACCATCAATTTTTTTTTTTAAAGTTTGTACCGAAATGTTTGCATTGACTGAAGCCATGAGTACAGCTAAATATCTAAGGATTCCCAAACGAGTACAATTCGCACAAAATGCGAACACTTCACTCACGAACTGAGAAGCGCACAGCCCCATAATTCTCAAGGTTTGTATTGTTATCACTTCAAATTAAATTTAAGCATTATATAACATACAGTAATAAAGATATGAAGAATTAAAGAAAGGGAACCTGTTAAATGTAATTGAATAGATTCAGGAGTTGTTGCTGTACAACAAAGATTTTTTAACAAATTACATTGTGTGTGTTTATATATATTTATATTATTAATTTATTTAAATTTTAGTTTGAAAATCCAGCTGACACCGGATGCAGCAATATTAAAAACATGAATTGAAATTTGAACATTTAAAATGTCCGAGTTTTACATTTTTATAACAATCCTCCGACTTTAGAGGTAGTTAACCTCATGTGAAGACATACTACAGCATCAAAATTAAAATAGTATTCTTTCTTTTTAAATTCGTTGTTGGATCATCCTTGTGGCCCGGTTTTATTTACAACTATAATAAGAATGAGTTTGGTGAACATCCTTCAGCTCTGTATTTCCAAAATTCTACAGGCTTGTTGTTCGGTAAATTCTATTTCAGTATGAGATTTTGAGATGAAATCTGAGTAGGTGGTGACAATAGCCAATTGTTTCATTTATGATTTAATTTCATCAGACTCTGTCAAATATCCCATCTAAATCTACAATAATTTACATTTTCTAACAAAAGAATGTTCCATTTGACGCACCCCAGGGGCCGAGTCCCACGTGATATTTGATACTCGCATAACTTGATCTTAAGCCGTCGCTTTTGTCTTCTGGTTATTAATTGCACTCGCCGTCACCATCCAGTTGCGCACTAATTTCATCTAGATATATTCAGCCTTCACGTTCATTAGTGCACAGTTGTGCAGAACCGTGCTCGCGGTGTCCCGTTTATGACAGTTGTCAAGTGGTGCACTTAAATGCTTCCAAATAACGATGTCGACAACGGCTGTTGGGACATTTGTGGAGGGGCGGGGAGGGGGGGAGATCTGCGCCCCAGGTTCAGGTGAACAATTGAACGATGGGACATTTGTTTGTTTAACGGCCTAGCAAACTTGATTTCATGACGCAAACATGTGTCGCCTTGATTGAGTTCTAGGCAAAACCCCAAAAACTTGAGGACTTGTTCGATAGAAAGTTGGGATGTGCTATCTGTACTAAATATGGGTGGGGGTGGGGTGGGAGGCTCTTGACAGTGGTATGAGGACTGTGGTGCCAGGACAATAAGAAATTTGTTGACTTTCAACAAACATTTCTAACATTACATATTGTTGGTGAATGGCTCGACAAGCATTTTATTTTGACCTATATCAGAATAATATGACCGTCTTAATGAGTTAGCCAACATAAAGAATTGACCGACATAATGAGTGAGCATAAAGAATTGACTGACATGATAAATTAGCCAACATAAAGAATTGACTGACATAATAAATTAGCAAACATAAAGAATGGACCGCCATAATAAGTTGACCCACGTATGTTGACCAGCATGTTATATTCAATGTTTTTCTGCTAAACCAACTCGGTAACTAACTTTATCTAACCTTTAACAGTGTACAATGTAGTACTGCAAGCGTTTATTTTCTGTATCCGTTCTCTCAATCTCTTTATGCAGCTCTCTGACCCATCTACTCTGTCTATTATTGTCTGCCTGTGAGTGCCCTCCTCCCATTATCTGTGAGTGCCCTCCTCCCATTGTCTATGAGTGCCCTCCTCCAATTGTTTGTGAGGGACCCCTCCCATTGTCTGTGAGAGCCACCCTCCAATTGTCTGTGAGTGCCATCCTCCCATTATCTGTGAGTGCCACCCTCCCATTGTCAGTGAGTGCCCTCCTCAAATTGTCTGTGAGGGACCCCTCCCATTGTCTGTGAGTGCCACCCTCCAATTTTCTGTGAGTGCCACCCTCCAATTGTCTGTGAGGGACCCCTCCCATTGTCAGTGAGTGCCATCCTCCAATTGTCTGTGAGTGCCATCCTCCCATTATCTGTGAGTGCCACCCTCCCATTGTCAGTGAGTGCCCTCCTCCAATTGTCTGTGAGGGACCCCTCCCATTGTCTGTGAGTGCCATCCTCCAATTGTCTGTGAGGGACCCCTCCCATTGTCAGTGAGTGCCCTCCCATTGTCTGGGAGTGCCCTCCTCCCATTGTCTGTGAGTGCCCTCCTCCAATTGTCTGTGAGTGCCCTCCTCCCATTGTCTGTGAGTGCCCTCCTCCCACAGTCTGTGAGTGCCCTCCTCCAATTGTCTGTGAGTGCCACCCTCCCATTGTCAGTGAGTGCCCTCCTCCAATTGTCTGTGAGTGCCACCCTCCCATTGTCAGTGAGTGCCCTCCTCCAATTGTCTTTGAGTGCCACCCTCCCATTGTCAGTGAGTGCCCTCCTCCAATTGTCTGTGAGTGCCACCCTCCCATTGTCAGCGAGTGCCACCCTCCAATTGTCTGTGAGGGACCCCTCCCATTGTCTGTGAGTGCCCTCCTCCAATTGTCTGTGAGTGCCCTCCTCCCATTGTCAGTGAGTGCCCTCCTCCCATTGTCTGTGAATGCCCTCCTCCCATTGTATGTAAGTTCCCTCCTCCCATTGTCTGTGAGGGACCCCTCCCATTGTCTGTGAGTGCCACCCTCCAATTGTCTGTGAGTGTCATCCTCCCATTATCTGTGAGTGCCACCCTCCCATTGTCAGTGAGTGCCCTCCTCCAATTTTCTGTGAGGGACCCCTCCCATTGTCTGTGAGTGCCACCCTCCAATTGTCTGTGAGTGCCACCATCCAATTGTCTGTGAGGGACCCCTCCCATTGTCTGTGAGTGCCCTCCTCCAATTGTCTGTGAGGGACCCCTCCCATTGTCAGTGAGTGCCATCCTCCCATTGTCTGGGAGTGTCCTCCTCCCATTGTCTGTGAGTGCCCTCCTCCAATTGTCTTTGAGTGCCCTCCTCCCATTGTCTGTGAGTGCCCCCCTCCCATTGTCTGTGAGTGCCCTCCTCCAATTGTCTGTGAGTGCCACCCTCCCATTGTCAGTGAGTGCCCTCCTCCAATTGTCTGTGAGTGACCCCTCCCATTGTCTGTGAGTGCCATCCTCCAATTGTCTGTGAGTGCCCTCCTCCCATTGTCTGTGAGTGCGCTCCTCCAATTGTCTGTGAGTGCCCTCCTCCCATTGTCTGTGAGTTCCCTCCTCCAATTGTCTGTGAGTGCCCTCCTTCCATTATCTGTGAGTGCCCTCCTCCCATTGTCTGTGAGTGCCCTCCTCTAATTGTCTGTGAGTGTCCTCCTCCCATTGTCTGTGAGTGCCCTCCTCCAATTGTCTGTGAGTGCCCTCCTCCCATTGTCTGTGACTGCCCTCCTCCCATTGTCTGTGAGTGCCCTCC
Organism: Radix auricularia; assembly: GCA_002072015.1. Classification (NCBI taxonomy): domain Eukaryota; kingdom Metazoa; phylum Mollusca; class Gastropoda; family Lymnaeidae; genus Radix; species Radix auricularia. The sequence goes on from MUZC01001512.1 coordinate 490,003, forward strand.
TCCCATTGTCTGTGAGTGCCCTCCTTCCATTGTCTGTGAGTACCCTTCTCCCATTGTCTGTGAGTGCCCCCTCCCATTGTCTGTGACTGCCCTCCTCCCATTGTCTGTGAGTGCCATCCTCCTATAGTCTGTGAGTGTCCTCCTCCCATTGTCTGTGATAAACATCCTCCCATTGTCTCTGAGTACCCTCCTCTCATTGTCTATGAGTACCGTCCTCCCATTGTCTGTGTGTGCCCTCCTCCAATTGTCTGTGAGGGACCCCTCCCATTATCCGTTCAGCTTTGTCCGTCTCAATATTTCCTTTAAATACACCCGACAATAGAATCCACCGCTGCACATCCATTCCATCGGTAGATCCGGGAATTCCCAAACGGCCTCAAGTTATCAATGTTCGCTTCGTGTTCTCGTGAATCGTTGTGCGCGCGTTATGAATATTAATTCCCCTCGCGTGAGTCGCCAAAGTTATCGGCCATTCCTGACTCATCTCGCTTTCCTACTCGCTTCAGTTTTGCATATCCCGCTAACATGAGCAGCCATTTTGGACACTCCGCCGGGAATTCCCACAAGACGCTTTCCCACAGAGCTCTGGGAGTTTCCGGCTCCGGAAACCATTTTGTCTTGTCAGTTAGGATACGGGAAATGCCCCTATCTCAGAGAGGCCCAAACACATGCTGCGCTTTGGTTAGGAATTTGGAATTCTGCCTCAAAAACATTTAGATCTTGGTTTCCTGCAGTTGTTGCAATATCAAGATCATTAAAATTGTATTGAAGATTTGCTGAAATCTTTAGACTGGAATTACTTGTAGATTTGTGAGCTTCACAATTTATTCGTGCCTTCTAATTGGTCACAGCTAGATAATAATAATAATAATAATAATATAACTAATGATAATTTCTAACGACTTTGTCTAAATCAAAAAAAAAATAAAATAATAATAATAATAAAATTATAATAAAAAAACACGATTGCTTATAATCTTTAAAAGTCTTTAAAACTAACAAAAAGGAAGACAAAACCGATGAATAAAAAGAGCAAGAGAGAAAGAAAATAGACAATAGAGTATAGAGTAGTATTTGATAAATAATCCCTTGTTTGAGTAATCAGAAAATTATTCTCGATCATTCTTGAAAAACCTTGTAGAATTATGTGCAATTCAAATGATAAAATTGGAAACAAAAATTTCTTTGACATCGAGTTGTAAAAAACTTATAAGACTACGAATGACATAAAATAATCAGAGGGTTTCTGGGATAAGGGAGGCTACTTAAGTTGACGGAGACGTTCCTGCGGGCAGAGTTATCTCTGGTTACATTAGCTTGAAAGGAAGTCCGAAAAATAGTGGCATGGCACGTGATGTTCCTCTTAGAGGTCAAAGTCCAGCTCTTAGAGGTCAAAGTGCAATAATTAGTTTGTAAAAACTGGGATGGGTTTTGGTTTTCTTTGGGGACCAAGTGTCAAAGTGAAGGAACAGAACTATGAGGTTGGCACAAAGGGGTTGATACAAATGGGTTGGTACAAATGGGTCGGTACAAATGGGTTGTCGCAAATGAGCTTTCAAAAAAAAAAGTTGTCTCAAAGAGCTGGATTCAATGGGTGTGAACAAAGTTTGTGTAGAAAAGGGTTGTCAATAAGAGGTTGTCATAAACAGGTTGTCACAAACGGGTTGTCACAAAAAGGTGGTCATAGAGTGGGTTGCTCATTGGGTTTGTCATTGAAAGCATGTATTGATTTGTATTTTTTTAAATACACGTTCTATAAATAGAATTCAAATCTACCTTAGAGAGATGAGTGCTGCTTTAGAAACTAGCGCATCGATCTCTAGGACGACACAGTCACATGACCACCATATAAATAGAAGTAACTCACGTGTCCATTTTGATCCAGGTTGTTGTTGGTCAGTTTGAGTTTGTGGAAGGTGATCGGCTGTTTCATCCAGTGGCTGCCGGACGCTGGCGAGTCCGGGTGAATGTAGAGCCGCCCTGGCATGTGAGGCTCGGCCTTGCCGGTGACCACCCACTCGGAGTTGTGGTACTTGTAGCGGCAGTCGTCAACGGGGACGATGTCCACCAGCAGGATGTACTTGGCGTGGGGGTCAAGGCCGTCCAGGGTGACCTTCATCGTAGGGAACATCCGTCTGGGGATAGATACGTTTTGTTATCATGATAAGACAGGCTAACGAATTCCATGGTGTTTATCTGTTGTTTTACGGTGTTCATGGACTCGTTCTATTTATAGATTATGATGTCGGTAGATCCCCGCTGTCCGTGCATTTCATTGTAACTGTTGAGAACTTAAGTACGGAGCCACCAAACAATCAATGAGTAAGAGAGCAATGGGAACTACTACATACAAACACAGAGTGTTTTACGAAACAAATAAAAAGAATTATGATATTGTCTAATTTTTTTACGTATACATACAAATGTGCTGGTGTTGAGGGACTGTTGACCATACGTAAACCTACATATATGTTCATTTGATTGTTGGCTATATATAGACATACAGATATGTTCATTTGATTGTTGGCCATACATAGACATACAGATATGTTCATTTGATTGCTGGCCATACATAGACATACAGATATGTTCATTTGATTGTTGGCCATACATAGACATACAGGTATGTTCATTTGATTGTTGGCCATATATAGACATACAGATATGTTCATTTGATTGTTGGCCATACATAGACATAAAAACAGATATGTTCATTAGATTGTTGGCCATACATAGACATACAGATATGTTCATTTGATTGTTGGCCATACTTAGACATACATATATGTTCTTTTGATTGTTGGCCATACATAGACATACAGATATGTTCATTTGATTGTTGGCCATACATAGACAGACAGATATGTTCATTTGATTGTTGGCCATACTTAGACATACAGATATGTTCATTTGATTGTTGGCCATACATAGAAATATTACGTTTCGAAAACACAAACATACAAGTCTGTGTTTTTAAAAAAATACCTTTCCCCCCTCTAAAAACGAAGTAGTTGTGAAAAAGGGGGAGGGGTGCTTGACATGTAGAATATTGTGCTTCACTTCTCTTAGTTAATAAATTGCCTTCAATGTAAACGTTTACGACTCCCTGTTACCAGTTGTGGACCACAGCCAGACAAACTCAAAACTGCATCACGTCACCACGTTGAAGTTTTTCAATCGGAAAATTTGGCCAGGTTTTCAATTTACAAGACACGTGTAGCTATAGGGTCCAATCCAAGCCCTGATTATCATCGTCTGCTACTTGATACCAGCAAGTGGCCTTGAACTTCCTTCTGACAAGAAAAACTCAACATCGTCGCCATTGTTCGGCCATTGTTTCGCGCACGCGACCCGCCTAACGGAATAGTTGTACGGCGCCACCGAGTGCGGCACACGAGCCAGACGCCACTTGAGAAGTATTTCGTCTAGCTACCGAGCCATTCATCGCTAAATGGTTGGTCTAACTACTGAGATGGTCTTCAATAGTAGGTACATCGCGAGCCAACGATCGAGAGCTGTCCAACAAGCGGGACTCAAACAACAACCTGCCCAGCAACGAGAGATCACCAGAGTTGGGCCGTAAGTGGGGCGGGGAGGTGTGACGTAAAACGTCAGGTCTCGTTGGCTAACAGTTTGAAGTTGACATTGGTCAAGATGCTAATCACACGATATCAAATTCCGGTAACTGTGGAAATCCATGCCATGTATGACTGTCATGTCAGGCCATCAAACTTGCCCGAAATGCTATACTATTTTAACATGTGGCTATGTTAGGTTGTCTTTAAATTAATCATATTGTCACCAGTCAACCGATGGTGACGATAAATTAACCCGCGCCATTCCCCTACCCCNNACCCCAGCCCCCCCCCCCCACACACACAAGGTGGTAAGTTGTAAGCTTGGTAATGTTACTTTTAAAACCTGCTTTCAAACAATGACCTACGTATTTATAAGTATCCAGATTACTTCTTACAACGCCCCCCCCTCTCCCTTTTTTCTCTCCATAACACATTTTAGTATATTAACAACTTAAACACAGAAAATCGTAGCACCAACCAACTTGCGGTCTAAATTGAATAAGTTATCGGGAATTCAAACTTGATTATTTATAGTCCAGCATACCGAGATTATACCTAGCTATCAAGTACATCTAGTGAGAGATGAGCTTTGCCCCGGGTGGGGGGGGGGCACTTTTTATCTTTATATTATAGAGGAGCGACATATCCAACCGATTGCCGCTGTGAAATAGAACAACAAAATGTTGCCAGCCCCGGGTCCTCTAAGCCGATCAACGCCACTGCCACGAAGACAAAAGGATAATCTCTATGTCGTGTCAAGTAGAGCCGTAACCTGCTTCTAACAAGATAAAAATACAATTGTCCCCCTTTGTCCCACTAGCTCGGGGCACCGAAGGGCCGTAATCTGTTGCAAATTTTTGTGGCATGCATTTTTAGTTTTTAGTGAAATTCATTTCTTGTCAAGCCGTTATCCCAACTTCTCTTCAGATTCATTTTAATTTTTCCAACAATTATTTTTCTGTCTTCCAATTGGTGATCAATGTTGCGTTTCGTTTCACATCTGCCAGCAGAGTTTTAAACCAACCAATCTCAGTAAGACATGCTGTGACCACTGCTGTGTCTCCCACCATGCGTCTACTGACGGAAACATGCTTCCACTTCCGCTGTATTCTCTACCTGTGTTCACGGGTGAAATGTTTTTTTTAAAAAATGTTACGCTTAGTTACAATTGAGTTACAGCAGCATGATGGCTGACCTTCACCCTATTAGGGCGATCCGACCGGATTAGATCGCGGTTGCCGGCCGATTGAGCCGTGTGCCGGTCTTATTTGCCCGTGCGCCGGGCACGTGCCCCCCGTGGTGATGCGCCGTGTGCCGCCGCCACATGGCGAGCGTCGGTTGATTGTCGCCGCCACCCATCATTGTCACCGCCCTCGGCGTGACGTCATTGTTGGTGGACACCGCGCCGGTCACGTGACCGAGTGGTCAGCGGAGGCCATCCGGCGTGAGCTTCGACAGGGGAGCCATTAATTGACGTCCAACAGCTTGGGACACAAGTGGACACACTGTCATACGTCCATTAGCCAATGACCACAGCGGGCGATCAACCTTCTTCACTGGGACTACACGCAACTTACATCTTTCAAATGTAAATGCCGAGCAGAGTTCAGGGGCGTATCTGCCTACCGCATGCCATAGGAGCAACTGATGTCAGGGATTACATTTATTGGAGCATACAAACGAGGGCCAATAATACGGAAAATTTCGGTCGGTTGTGTGTGTGTGTGGTTATGTAGGTTTTTATTGTACAGGTTTGAGTCCAAGGTCACACATTCCATGAATGAAGAGGGGAGACAAATCTGAATGTTTTTATTGTTCAAGTGTTCAACATCTCCTTCATATATTTATTAGCACTGTAAACTATTTGTTTAAATTTAATCGTTAACTTTTGAAAAATTAACGATTAATCGTTTATTTCGATTAAAGCCAAAAATTAAAATATATTGTTTCATAAGTTATACTTATAAAACGTTCTTGTTAAAACTCTAAACAACACTGGAATGTTTCCTTTACATGTCATCTTTTAACCAACAACGCAAAAGAGAAGCTTGTTGACATTAATTAGTTCAAGTGATGAGCGGGTCTGACTATATAACCAGCCGAGCTGAACAATCATTGACATGGAACTGAGGTAACTGGTATGCACAAAATGATCTTATCAGGGATTGACATTATTGGATATCGATGTTCATTAAGTTTCCACCATTGTAGAGGGTTAATGGGTTAGAGAACTTTCATCTCCTTTTTGTAATGCAGTAATTCATCAGAAGAGCTGTCATTATTTTCTGTCTCTGAGTCAGACTCCATTACTGCCATTAGCTTAATACGCTTTTCGTTGGGTTTGTTAAGTTAACGAAGTGTTAGAACCATGGTAGGCAAATTTTATCAACATTTTGATCATTCCCGTCAGTCAATAGTGTAAAACCAAAATGTGTAATTGTCAGGAAATTGATTATATATCGGCCGCTATTGTATTAAATATTTTAAAAAAAAACCTTTTGACTTCCGATAATTTGTAAGTGGTGGGTCGATTAATAGTTTTAAAAGAATTTTATAGTTACAATTTTTGACGATAAATCGAGAAATAAATACGATTGATGGACGTATCATAAAGGAGTGTTTAATATTTCTTGTTATGTGACAAATATTCGATATAAATTCTGTAAATATTAAAACATATGTATGCAACAGTAGAACAGCTAGCTAACCAATCACTGGTGATCAATGGCGCTTTTCTGGTAGCACAGTTTAAAACCAACCAACCAGACACATTAGGATATGCTATGCCCATTGATGTTGTCGCTCTATTCCAGTGTTTCTCAAACTGTGTGTCGCGACACATTAGTCGTAAAAGATTTCCAGGTGTGTCCCGAGATTTAGTAAAACTATCTAAAATTTGTAGGGTTCTGAGCTCTGAAGAAGATATGAAATTTTAAAATAAAGCAAAAGATTATTATTTTTTTTTTAAATATCAACAATGATATCAGTAATCACGTGTGTTTCGTTTGGGGCAGGGTGGTAGATTCGGTTGGCGTCTGTGTACGTCATTTTCCTTTTCCATTCTTTCTAGGGTGTAGATGGCTTGAAATTTTTCATTTGGTGTGCGAAAATTCTCGAATATTCTTAGTGTGTCTTTACCCAAAAAGTTTGAGAAACACTGGTCTATTGGGTGAAAGTGAAAGAAAGCATGGTAGAGCCCAAACTCTTTTAGGAAGTACACGTGCAATCATTGAGGCCCTACGTGAAATCGTATAGGTCCATTCTATAACCAATTCAGTAGAGAGTGTAAGAGGGGGGGGGGGGCAGAATGATTAGGTCACCAGAAAGTACAAAGTTGTTCACGTTTGAGCAGCCATGGCCATGGGAACTAAGACATTCAAGGAATGATTTTTTTAAAAACTTTCTTTATATAACAATGATATTAATGCTATTTACGTCTCACTTTGCAAGCCGTTGGTAGGCTATTTATTGCAATTTTGCGTGCACCTTTCAGAAGGGTCAAAGGTTGACCCAAACAATTATAATAGGTCCTTTCAAGACGCCTGGAAGATTCTTAATATAAATATAGGACACCGGTAATAGTAAAAAGTAAACTATTTTTAAAATCTGCAAAACAACTTATTTTTAAAAAACAACAACAACAACAAAAAACAACTTATGCACTCATTAATAAACAAACACGAATTGAATCCAAAAGAATTCATGGAAAATACGTCATCCAAATGACACCTGGATAAATCCACAAAAAGGTAAATTGTCATCAAAACACGGTGTGTGTGGCCGTGACCTCACTAATCAATAGGAGAGTAATTCGAAACTGGTCAAATCTACTGTTTTAGTAAACAGATGTCCACAACACCGGGACAAATAAACTGGTGACAATGGTGGGATGGGGAGATGGGATAGATGGTGAGATGGAAGGGATGGGGACATGGGAGGGATGGTGAGATGGAAGGGATGGGGACATGGGAGGGATGGTGAGATGGGAGAAATGGGGACATGGGAGGGATTGGGAAATGGGATAGATGGGAGGGATGGGGACATGGGAGAGATGGGGACATGGGAGGGATGGGGGCATGGGAGGTATGGGGAAATGGGATAGATGGGAGGGATGGGGGATGGGGTGGTGGGAGGGATCGGGAAATTGGATAGATGGAAGGGAAGGGGAGATGGGAGGGATGGGGAGATAGGAGGGATGGTTAGATGGGAGGGATGGTGAGATGGGAGGAATGGGGAGATAGGAGGGATGGTGGAGTTGGTAGGGATGGTGAGATGAGAGGGATGGGAGGAATGGGGTGATGGGAGGGATCGGGAAATGGGATAGATGAGAGGGAAGGTGCGATGGGGAGATGGGAGGGATGGGGAGATTGTGGGTGAACCAGTAGATTTTTGTCGACTGCTGTCTTTAAGTCAACACGTTTTCTCAGTGGGATTTTTAAAATAACTTCGTTTTTATATTACGTCATTTGATTTAAAATGAAGACAATCTGTCCGTTAACAACAGGTGAAACCCCCTCCCCCACCCCCCACCCACAGCCCCCATGAATGACATCCGGCGCCAACCAATTACGATCATATTTCAGCACAACGCGAACCAGACTTCAGTACGTTCAAGTTTCTCTAGATGAATAAACAATGGATTGAATGTTTTGTACCGGTACAATCTGTGCTCGCGGATGTACAACATGTGCTAACGGATGTAACCGTTGCTAAACAGGTGGAAATGGGACAGTTGTTTTGTTGGAGTTGTGTGTGTGGGGGGGGGGAGGGGGGGCAATCAAGGGGGGGCAATCAAACACTGCCTACAGCCAAGGTTCCTAGTTTCAACCAGCCACTAGCATATTATGGACGGTAGATCATTATTTAAAGTCATCTTGTAAGATTGAAACAGAGCCACTGTCTCGTGTATGTCATCTTATTAGATTGAATCAGAGCCACTGTCTCATGTATGTCATCTTATTAGATTGAATCAGAGCCACTGTCTCATGTATGTCATCTTGTTAGATTGAATCAGAGCCACTGTCTCATGTATGTCATCTTATTAGATTGAATCAGAGCCACTGTCTCATGTATGTCATCTTATTAGATTGAATCAGAGCCACTGTCTCGTGTATGTCATCTTATTAGATTGAAACAGAGCCACTGTCTCGTGTATGTCAAGTTTATTTGGAAAACATTGATAATATATTAAAATGTCTGTATATATTAAAATATCAGTTTGTATTAAATGTCGGGTTCGAATTTGCAGCAGACGACAAATGGTGAGAAGGTGACGTAAACACAATGACGTAAACAAAAAAAGCGTAATTGTACAAGATATTTGACCAAACCTTTTAAATGTACATTTTTTTTCATCCCCTTCTTAGCCTCGTCGTCTTCTAATGTTTCCATTAAAACCCTCTCGTGGTTTGGTAGATCTTGGTGGCGCCCATCTCCTCTCCGGGCCAGTGGAGGACTTTTTAGCGATAGTCATTCATCAACATTTTAATTGTGGTTAAAACGTGGGCTAAATCCCACGCCCCTCAGGTAGTGGGGCGAGCGCACTATTGACTTCGCTATCCGTACCGATGATTAACTTCTTGTTTATATCAAATTTTATGCAATTGTTTATACATCACTATATTTGTCTATCTTGAAATTCATGTCTATATTTTACGTCAATACCTGTGTCAACAACCTTGTCAACGTCCATGTAAATGTCCATGCCCAAGTCATTCTATGTCAATGCCCATGTCAATGTCCATGTCAATGCCCATATCAATGACCTTGTTAATACCCATATGAATGTCCATGTCAACGCCCATGTCATTCCATGTCATTGCCCATGTCAATGTCTATATCAATGCCCATATCAATGTCCATATCAATGTCCATGTCCATGTCAATGTCCATGTCAATGTCCATGTCAATGTCCATGTCAATGTTTTTCCAAGCATGAAGTTAACAATCACTTGTAACTTTATTTAAATAATATGTGTGTTTGTGTGTGTGTGACATTTGCCACTGACTGACAAAGTCACATCATGAGGTTGTATGGCCAGACGTGCATGTTCCCTGGTGGTGTAATGGGGCCCTAATGAATAGAAGGGCCCAATATTAACATCCTAATGGGCTGGCAACGTGTGCACACGACCTGGTCACGGCTGACTGAATCTCGTGGAAACTGGCTGATTTGATGCAATACCCTGAGGTTTCTTCTTATACCCGAGATGACGCGTGCACTCCTTTGTTTGATTGGTGTGCAAAATTTGTGAGTCGTTCCTACTGTCTTCCTGATAAATTTGTGAGTCCTTCCTACTGTCTTCCTTATAAATAAATTTGTGAGTCCTTCCTACTGTCTTCCTTATAAATAAATTTGTGAGTCCTTCCTACTGTCTTCCTGATAAATTTGTGAGTCCTTCCTACTGTCTTCCTGATAAATTTGTGAGTCCTTCCTACTGTCTTCCGTATAAATTTGTGAGTCCTTCCTACTGTCTTCCTGATAAATTTGTGAGTCCTTCCTACTGTCTTCCGTATAAATTTGTGAGTCCTCCCTACTGTCTTCCTGATAAATTTGTGAGTCCTTCCTACTGTCTTCCTGATAAATTTGTGAGCCCTTCCTACTGTCTTCCTGATAAATTTGTGAGTCCTTCCTACTGTCTTCCTGATAAATTTGTGAGTCCTTCCTACTGTCTTCCTGATAAATTTGTGAGTCCTTCCTACTGTGTTCCTGATAAATTTGTGAGTCCTTCCTGCTGTCTTCCTTATACATTTGTGAGTTCTTCCTACTGTCTTCCTGATAAATTTGTGAGTCCTTCTTACTGTCTTCCTGATAAATTTGTGAGTCCTTCCTACTGTCTTCCTGATAAATTTGTGAGTCCTTCCTACTGTCTTCCTGATAAATTTGTGAGTCCTTCCTACCGTCTTCCGTATAAATGTATGTCTTATCTGGGAACAGAGTGGACCTCACTAAAAAAAACAACAACATACAACTCCCTTCGAAAAACAAAACGTTCAATAACATAAGCTTAAACTGCCTATAAACTAAAATTTCTATATACTAAAATTCTCATAAAACTTACTTCCCAAAAATGAAACTTCTTATAAATCAAACTTGCTCTAAGCCAATCGACAACAAAAAATAAATACATAAAAAATAGATACCACATCCAGCAGATTCAGCCCCCCCCCCCCC
>MUZC01001512.1:513457-526323 GCA_002072015.1 Radix auricularia
GTGTATTTAGATGTACCTGGGTACAGTCACTAGAGGTGTATTTAGATGTACCTGGGTACAGTCACTAGAGGTGTATTTAGATGTACCTGGGTACAACCAGAAGTGTATTTAAATGTCCCTGGGTACTGTCACCAGTCAAGCTTTTGTCCTAACGGTCACTAGTCACATAAACCAGTCTGACCTAACACAAAGACCTTGAGATCACTGACCACTACCTGCAGCGGGCGCTTGGACACACCCGTGAACAACATACTGACCAGAAGTTTTTGTCAATCATTTAATCCAGTGTTTCTCTAACTTTTCGGGTAACAACACACTAATAATATTCGAGAATTTTCGCGAGACACAAAAATTAATTTTAACTTATTTTATTAAAAAGAGTTTTAATTGCTTTCAAACTGCCTTAAGGATAGACTTTCACGATTGCAACGCAGAATTCTTCTAAAGTCCTGTAGGTGAACGTTGTTTGATAGAAATTGTTATGTCATAATTCGAACAGCTGCTCTTCCTCTTCGGTCGTCAAATTGACTTCTTCAATTACTTCAAACGGATTGATCACCCACGCCAATTTTCAATGTCCAGTGACTTATTTATAAAACATGTTGTTTTGCGTTATTTTATAATTAATAATGACCTCAGAGCTCGGAACTCGAGCAATTTTAAATATTGTTATTAATTCTCGCGACACTGGAATTCTCTCACGGCTCAATAATGTGTCGCGACAAACAGATTGAGAAACACTGATGTAATCAGTTTTAAGAAGATGGATTTCTCAAGAAGGTTTACCTCTCATAAGACTATCCTTTAAAAAAATAAATTACTTAATAAAGCTCGTGTGCTATAAAAAGAATGTCACGTGATACAGTTTGTCTAGGTGTCAAGGCAGCCATATGCAGCTCAATAATTTTTTTTTTTTTTAATGAGTGAACTTTGAACTTGGAACCAATGAAAAGGCAACACAAAGCTGACACCTGATACTTAAATTGTGGTGACGTCTGACAGGGTGATAAGCTGAAGGAATTATGGGAAATCCCAATGGTAGCACCATGATATCATGAGCTAATGACTGAATAAACACATGCACTGGGCGGTAATTAAAACGCGCGGTGTTAAGAATAAAAGTTAAGCATTTGAAGAATATTCTCTAAATTATTAATTTTTTAAAAATAAAGACTGATTTTCCCAAACTTTTTTACATCCCTGTACACATGTTTATAATTTTTCAAACTAATTACACCTCGCAAATAAATTAAATGTTAATAAAATAAACAATTTTTAACAAAATAAATAAAACAATTATAATTAAACTTAAATTTAACGCCGCACATATACATTAATTATTATCAATGAGAGGAATGAAAATTTCCCTTGTTAACTTTCATCTGAGATGTGCGGCCGCACATAGAACAGTTTTATCCTTGTCTTTGATAATAATTAATGTTTTTTTTAAAAAAATAAGTTTTAAGTTTTAATTTTGTCGATAAACTTTGAAATAAAAAATTTCCCGTAAACATTGAAGTATGAGATGTATTTCAGGATTTCCTCTGTTTAATTGGATGAAAACGTTTCAGGAGTTTTGTAAAAAAAAATATATTATTATTATTTTAATTTTTAAATTATTTTATCTTATATGTTACAGAACATTATTGCGTCCTACGTTTCTCAATGGTTTGTGTTTAGTCCTGTATTCTTATAAGAGTCTTAAATTACGATAAAGTGTTGGCTTTCCTGGTTTCTTCAGGCAACCCAATTCCACGCCCGAATACCAGAGTTGAAGAAAGAAAACTTGCATGTGTTTGTTCTTGCGTATGGAATAAGAAAGGTATCTTTTATCCTTATGTCTATCTGAGGTTTGTATTAAGTTATCTTTGTGTTGCATTTATAAATTTGAATTAATTAGCCGTGAGTGACGACATATTTATTTCTGCAACGGCTCTAGCAATAGTGAGTAATCTTTTATTACTGACACGATAATCATTATAAAAACAATTTGTAATACTGCGAGTCTTACTCTGGGAATTATAACGATTGTCTCAAATAATACAAACGTAACGTAACAATCTTACACATCTCCTCCGTAAAGGAGAACATTAAATACACTGGACTTAGGTTAGTAATGGTGCAAAGATCCAAAACATTCATCCAGATGCAAAAGGTTTTTTGTTTGTTTGTTTATTTATTTAATTTTTTTTTTTAAGTATTACTTTTAATGACTGCCAGTTACATCACCCGCGTTATGGCAGTTCGTGGTAGTAATCACGTTTTTAAATTGTTTTGTGGCTTTTTATTTATTTATTTTTTTTAAATATACGAATAANTAACGATGACGACGACGTTGAATTTCCTTTACATCGACAGCGTAAATCAACATGGACCCCTGCTTCTGATCAATCTAAAGCACTCGACCTTTATATTAAAAGTACAGAAAATCAAATCCAAAACATTAAGCAAATTCCTCTGAAAAAATCCAATTTAACGAAAGAAGAATGGCGAGCACTTTTTCAACTTAAAAAACGCCAAGACATCGTTATCAAGCCGGCAGATAAAGGTGGAGCCGTGGTGGTGTGGGATAAGAGACTGTACATTGAAGAGGCTTCCAAACAATTACGCGATACAACTTTTTACAAGCCGATGATAAACGATCCCATAATTTCCAATAATGAAATTGTTAAGGAAACTATTGAAGAACTTATAGATTGTGGCCAATTACCACCCTCTGCAAAAAATTTACGCATTTATGATAGTGATCTAGGTAAGCCATGCTTATACTTGTTACCTAAAATACATAAGCTGGGAAACCCAGGAAGACCCATTGTCTCCGCCTGCTCTTGTCCTACTGAATTAATTTCTGATTTTTTGGATTCTGTTTTCCAACCGATAGTTGAAAATTTACCATCATATATTAAGGACACTAGCCATATGCTAAAATCACTGGATTCCTTGGTTTTACCGGATGAAGATCACCTCCTATTTACAATGGACGTTTCTTCATTGTACACGTCAATTCCACATGCTGATGGCCTCTCTGCAATTTCCTTTTTTCTAAACAAGAAGGCAAATCTTAAGTTCCCAGCAAGTGCCATACTACGATTGACCGAGCTGGTCCTAAATTTAAACTCGTTTGAGTTCAACGGACAGTTTTTTGATCAAATTAGTGGAGTTGCCATGGGAACAAAAATGGGACCAAGTTATGCATGCATATTTATGGGCCATTTGGAACACCTATGGAATAAAAATTACAAAGGTATTTGTCCAGAGTACTACAAGAGATACATCGACGATTGTATTGGAATAACCAAAATGGACATGCAGCAATTGCAAAATTTTATTGACTTCATTGGTGGCTTCCATCCTTCAATAAAATTCACATCAACTATTCATAGGAGTACTGTTAACTTTTTGGACATACAAATAAAATTAAAAGAAAACAAAATATCAACATCCATCTTTTACAAGCCTACAGACAGCCATAGTTTCCTTCTATATACATCGTCCCATCCTCAATCGTGTAGGAACTCTATCCCATTTTCACAACTACTAAGACTTAAAAGACTCTGCAGTGATGAGGCAGACTTCTTGGAAAGAAGTGATGAGATGCTGGACTTTTTTAGAAGGAGGTCATACCCGGAAACAATCTTAACATCAGCTGTCAATAGAATTAAAGGCATGACCAGACAGGACACATTTACATCATCTGTTCACGATCAATGTGATAGATGCAAATTTGTTTTAACTTTCCATCCCCATAATTTTAAGGCCCGCCAGGTGATTCTCAAAAACCGATCAATCCTTATGGCTGACCCTCTAACTCAGCAGGTCTTCAAAAAACCTCCTCTTTTTGCTTTCCGGAGAGATAAAAGCCTCAGAGACATACTTGTAAGAAGTCACCTTCCCACAATGAAAGCACATATTGGAACAAAAGGTTGCAACCGTAACCGTTGCAATACTTGTCCATATGTGGTTGAAATTAACAAAATTTCTTTCCCTCTTGAACAATTCTCAATAAAAGATGGATTCACTTGCACCAGTCGCAACGTGATTTATGCAATTATTTGCAAGAGATGTAAAAAAATTTATGTGGGTGAGACAGGTCGTCGTCTTGGAGATCGGTTTAGAGAACACCTGTACAATATAAATAAACAGGCTCAGTGTCCTGTGTCTAAACATTTTAACAGTGTTGACCACGATGGCATTTTGGATATTGTAGTTACTGGTATTTTATATGCAACCAATACCCATGATAGAGTCCACATGGAAAATAGACTCATAAAACGATTTGGTACGTTGGCTCCATATGGAATTAACCAAATCCACAATTTTACATGACTGCAAAATCGTTTTCCCGTTGTGGTTTTCACTGTTACTTTAGATACTTCAACTTCCTCCTTTTTCTTATATTCTATGTCCATGTTTATTTTTGTCTTTCATTTCTTTTCATTTTATCACATAGACTTTAATATGTTTTAATTTTAATATATATGTAAGTACATGTAATTGTTTTTGTACTGATGAAGGCATGAGCCGAAACGTCTACCATTATTTGTATTAGTTGATAATAAAGCTTTAATTTATTGTTTCCTTACACAAATAGTCTGTGTAATTTGTTTTTTTAATAAAAAAGCTTTATGCAGTCCTATTCTGTATGGTTGTTACACTAAGTCAGTCCCGCAAACCATACCGATTTTGTCGGAATTACACAGATTTTTTGAACCACTTATTCCGCAATCCAGACAAGATCTTACAATTTCCGATTTGTCGACTACTAAAATAGTTCTCTTTATAAATATCCGAAACAAACAAAATAATAATAATACTGATAAAATAATTTTTAGAATCTAAAAAATATTTTTAAAAATTAAAAAGTCGACTATGGCATGTTATAATAATATATGAAAATAATTCAGATGTACTGAGCCTTTTTACAAGTAAGTGTATACATTTTTAAAGAAACCTGCTGATAAAACTTTTCCAATGGCTGACTTTGATCTGTAGACTCTCAAAAGCCACGTAAGTAACTTTATAACTAATAAGAATGTAGTTCTTAAACCCAGGGCCGGATTTCTGCCTTCGCCAACAAGGCCCCGGCCTAAGGCCCCAGCTAACCTAAGGGCCCCGGTGGTGGAATTTTTACATAAGATTTAAACAGATTTACTTGAACCAAGAGAAAAAAATCTTGAATTAAGTAAATTTGAGAAAAACGAAATTGTTTTAAAGAAAGTAACAACTAAACAACAAATTGAAACAAAAATAGACATTTTTCCTAGTTATTAAATAAAGTTCTTTTGTTTAATGACCCTCTCTTTTATATTCGTAATAGAAATACCGATTTCACGAGGTCTGACTTCAATAAAAAAAAATCTCAGCGGGTTCCAGAAAAGAAACTGAATACAGAAAAAAATCGATAAAAAATAGCTTCTTGGTAATGTTCCTAGTTATACACAGTTTTCGTCGCGTCTAAGTCAACATCTAGTTCTGGCTCTAGTCCTTGTTCTAGTAATACTATAGTGCATTAGTGCAATAGCCAGTTGTAGCGATGATGCTGCTGACCGTCAACAGGCAACTCCAACAGACATGTCTGACTGCAACTAGCTACCTGAAAACATTTCATAGTGACATAACGAAAACAATTGACATAGAAAAAATTTATACCTGCTAGTGACGTAGCAGAAAATGTATACCTCCTATGCTATTGACAACAAAAAATTATACCTCCTAGCGACATAACAAAAATTATACCTGCTAGAGACATAACGAGCCATTTTTACCTGCTAGTGACATAACGAGCAATTTTTACCTGCTAGTGACATAACGAGCAATTTTTACCTGCTAGTGACATGGGGTCATGGTGCATGGAGAATGCAAAGGGTGAGAACTGTGGCGAGGGCATGAGCCCGTGTGACAGGGGGAAGGCCCTGGCTCTCTGACTGAACAGTTCATCCTCGTACATGCTCGCCTGGCTGGCTGGAGACAAGCAAAAGATTGAAATTATTTAACGCATCAGAATTATAGTTATAGCTGTAACAGGCATTCAAATAATTATAGCTATAACAGACATTCAAATAATTATAGCTGTAACAGGCATTCAAATAATTATAGCTATAACAGACATTCAAATAATTATAGCTATAACCGACATTCAAATAATTATAGCTATAACAGACATTCAAATAATTATAGCTGTAACAGACATTCAAATAATTATAGCTATAACCGACATTCAAATAATTATAGCTATAACAGACATTCAAATAATTATAGCTGTAACGGACATTCAAATAATTATAGCTATAACAGACATTCAAATAATTATAGCTATAACAGACATTCAAATAATTATAGCTATAACCGACATTCAAATAATTATAGCTATAACCGACATTCAAATAATTATAGCTATAACCGACATTCAAATAATTATAGCTATAACAGACATTCAAATAATCTCGACAGATAGGGTTTGTCTAAAACAAAATCTACAGTTATAAATAGATGGCCATTAATGACGTATAAAAACAAAGAGGTAGGGAAAGCATCAAACGCCCGGGCGTAGCTTGGGTTAGTGCACCCAGTGCTATGCGATATTGAGCTACCTTGGGTTAGTGCACCCAGTGCTGTGCGATATTGAGCTAGCTTGGGTTAATTCACCCAGTGCTGTGCGATATTGAGCTAGCTTGGGTTAATGCACCCAGTGCTGTGCGATATTGAGCTAGCTTGGGTTAATGCACCCAGTGCTGTGCGATATTTAGCTAGCTTGGGTTAATGCACCCAGTGCTGTGCGATATTTAGCCAATCCTGTCCCACCCCCACTCAAAAAATGGAGACCATATGGTTGCGTTATGTTCGATTTCGTTGAACATTGACCAAGTCAAGTAATGTATACCACAATACCAATATTGACCAAATCAAGTAATGTATACAACAATACCAACATTGACCTAGTCAAGTAATGCACACCACAATACCAACTTTGACCAAGTCAAGTAATGCACATCCCAATACCAACTTTGACCAAGTCAAGTAATGCACATCCCAATACCAACATGACCAAGTCAAGTAATGCACATCCCAATACCAACATGACCAAGTCAAGTAATGCACACCACAATACCAACTTTGACCAAGTCAACTAATGCACATCCCAATACCAATATTGACCAAGTCAAGTAATGCACACCACCCACATATCATTTCTCCCTTTTTGCCGATTAATACATGGGAAGGAAGTACGCAATTTGACTTATTGATCTCACCTTATAAATGAGAGATATCAAATAGGCGCCATGCTAGACATGCACAGGTGCGCCTACGATAATCATTCAATCACTGATAATTAAATGGATGGTAGAACTTGTGATATTTTAATGGATGGTAGAACTTGTGATATTTTAATGGATGATAGAACTGCTGATATTTTAATGGATGGTGGAACTTCTGATATTTTAATGGATGGTAGAACTTGTGATATTTTAATGGATGGTAGAACTTCTGATATTTTGTTAAAATAACATAAAGTAGTTTGCACTGCCTAAATGGCATTAACAAAGATGAATGGGGGGAGTAGATACGAATATTTTAACGTGATTTTCTCTCTTTTTTTTCATTTTGATAAATTTAAGCCGTTTACTTAATATATATATTTATAATGACTTCATCTTTGTATGCTTAAATAAATGTATGAGTTTTTCAAAACCGCGCAATAATAACACGGGGGTATCTACCAGGCACATAACCAAAACATCGAAATAAGACGCGACGAGACCTTACAATTAAAAGATAATAATAATAAAATTTTGTTTGATAACTTTATGTGAGATAGACATGAGATGATTGAGAATGTGTTGTGAACATCAAATTATTTTGAGTGTGTTGTGAACATCAAATTATTTTGAGTGTGTTGTAAATACTAGAGCCTAGAGTGTTTAGCAATTTGAACGATATAGGAAAAAAATAATTCGAAAATCGAAAGTCAGAGATCCTGACACTTAATAATTTTTTATTTTATTTTATTTTTTATGGGTAGGGGCGGGGTTTAGGGGGGTGGGCATTTACTGATCATATTAATCCTATTTAAAACCAATACTGATGCACACTTTAGCAGACTTCAAAGAGACCCGGAGATAAAAATCTGGTCTGAAGTCTGTCTTGAGTGTAAGACATTGATGACCTAACACTTTCCGATCGTGACAAACTTGTCGGTCGACTAACGTCAGATCAAAGACCAGAGTATTGCCAGAGAATCGTAGGGGACGGTACAAAACTAAACGGCCGGAGAATTAACGTCTACCCGTGCTCGTCATCGGGCCTCGTTGTGATTGCAGTCAGAAATTGATCCAATCCCGTCAAAGATTTGGCCAGCAGAAATTTCAAACATGACGTGTGAAGGTGTCGCCACCTAGCGGGGCCGGGACTATTCACAGCGCCCCCTAGGTGTGACGTTTGAAAAAAGCACTATAAAATATACATTTTTAAAATTAAAAAAAAAGAAATTTGTGTTTTTTCCTTTATTAATTTTTAAAAAAATGTAAGTTACTAATCTAAATTGTATATTTGTATTGATGTTAGGTTTGTCACCGATGTTAATTTAACCCTACTTCACATCACTATAACTATAACAAGAATTAGAAACTAATGAAAGAAATGATAATGAGGTTCCTTCTTGTTAATACAGCGGCCTGGGTTCATTAGAGATGTGTGGTTATCTGAAACTATTGGATCAAGTTGAGTGGACGTAATATTTGTTTCGTGTCTGCTCTATTTCATGATTTAAGATTTATAAAGAGAAACGTTTACAGATGTAAAAACATATAATATAAACTTAAATGCTATTCCACTTTGGTGAGACCTGTAATAGAATATGCTTCTTCTGTATGTGCCCATCCACCAAAGAAAACATTGATAAACGTAAGTTTTTTTTAAAATTAAAAATCCTTTATTTACGAGCATAACTAAAAAGAATGTTCATATAAGCAGCGCAAAATTTTAGCTATGTCTCGTAAAACATGTTTAATCTAGTGCCCACCGATCGGGAATATATTTTTAGAAAGTATTGTCAATATTATACGCACCTTATTGCGCGACAGGAAAGGCTTTATTTAACATAATATATAATACGCATCACTCTAGCGCAAAAATTAACTTGTTACATAGAGATAAACAAAGATAATCTAAAAATTAATTAATTTAATTACAGTACATTCGATCGGTCTGAAATTTCGATGCATCATTTTTATCATCGGCACAAGTCTGCCTGCAAAATTTCAGCTCGCTCGCCAGCATACGGGGAAGTGGGTTAAAAATAGATCGTACGTTTTTTTTTTCGGTACTCAAGCAAGGAAGCAAGCAGACACCACGAGTTAATATAAATGATTATAAAAAAGGGGCTGCTGGTTTCATTTCTGGAGATTATTCAAAACTGACAATAGTAACACCAATAGTTAAGTCATAAAACTTTAAACACTAATTGATAGAAGGAAAAAGGGCAAAATAGTAATAAAATATCAGACAATTAATTTTAATTTTGAAAAGTAACACAAAGATAACTTAATACAACCCTAAGATAGACTTTTCTTTTTCTGCATCAAGAACTAAACCATACACATTCTTGTTTTTCCCTTCTGGAATTCGGGTTGCCTGAAGAAACCAGGAAAACAATCTTTATCAACATTTAACTCTAATTATAATACAATGCACACTCTCATTGTATTACATTCATCTTAAGTATGGTCAAATGTTTGTCTGTAGTTTACTTCTTCAAATAATGTTTTTCTGTAGTTAACTTCTTCAAATAATGTTTGTCTGTAGTTGACTTCTTCAAATAATGTTTGTCTGTAGTCGACTTCTTCAAATAATGTTTGTCTGTAGTTGACTTCTTCAAATAATGTTTGTCTGTAGTTGACTTCTTCAAATAATGTTTGTCTGTTGTTGACTTCTTCAAATAATGTTTGTCTGTAGTTAACTTCTTCAAATAATGTTTGTCTCTTCAAATAATGTTTGTCTGTAGTTGACTTCTTCAAATAATGTTTGTCTGTAGTTGACTTCTTCAAATAATGTTTGTCTGTAGTTAACTTCTCCAAATAATGTTTGTCTGTAGTTAACTTCTTCAAATAATGTTTGTCTGTAGTTGACTTCTTCAAATAATGTTTGTCTGTAGTTGACTTCTTCAAATAATGTTTGTCTGTAGTTGACTTCTTCAAATAATGTTTGTATAATGGTTTACTTCAAATATTGCACATGATTACCAAACACACGATATCAAAATATTCCCATGAATGTTTCACCAAGCACGTCACTTCCAGTGTTCGTTGGTCTGTGTGCACAAACACACAAAACAAAACAAAAAAAAAACTCGTGATCAAAGTTGCAGCACATTTTTGTGCATTATGTTACAAAATTTGCTTCGCGGTAATACCATCAATGTACTGCGTGGCGTCGGTCAGAATTTGCGCGGCCCCTGAGCCGCGCAGCTTTAAGGGAACATTGCTTACTTCACATGAACGTTTTATCATTCCCCTGTCTTCAGGGCTGAACACATCATTTGTGGCGCCAGATATAAGTTATAACAGTTGTCCCCAGCCCCCGGACCGTTACCGGTCCGTATAGCAAATATCACTGGGCCGCCAAAAACAATTTCATTTGTTCACTCGGGTGATTTTTTCTTGGGATTAGATGACTTTCTAAATAATAATCCTTGGAATATTTAGAAGACAAAAATTAAAGTAAAAACTAAAACACAAAGTACAGAACATGAGCAACTTATTTATTGACTCACTGTAAATCAATGTGGTACGCACTCTACACAAATCGACAACACGACAAAACTATTTGTGTATGTGTGGTAACTATAACAGAAGGATGTGCATGATAATTCATGTTCACTGCCTTTGCCAATCAACACAACAGGAGCAGAACTTATCAAGTCACTGAATGCCAAGGTTATATGTCAAGACAACTATAATTGTCCTTTAGTTTCGGCGTATGCACAAACGGAGCTGATGCCATGAACTGATGACTGACTGGTTTAACTATTTTGGGTAATAAGCAGGTTGCACCTGAGATTGAATCGATGCATTGTATCATTCACAGGGAAATGCTGGCTGGTCGAAAAATATCACCGGAAATTAAGATTATGATTAATGTCGTTGAAGTTATTCACCCCATCAGACTGTAACTCGCGCCTGTAACTCGTGCCTGTAACTCGTGCCTGTAACTCGTGCCTGTTTGAGCAGCTTTGTGGGGATATGGACACAGATCAAAGATGTCTTCTCTTGTTTACAGTAACAAGATGGTTATCGAGAGGAAAATCGCTGACCAGAGTGTTAGAATAACGAGAGCCATTTCAAAGATATCTATTAGTTAAGAAGTCACCGAGGGCAGCACATTTCGCAAAACTGGCTTATCTGAGATACATATTCAGCCTGCTCAATGAACTATAATCTTTTCCTTCGGGGAAAAATTGCATCTGTTTTAATTCCAGTTGGCATACTTTAACTGCATTTAAAGCCAAACTTGGGACAACGCCTGATCTGAGACATTTGGGATTTGTTTCAAACATTAGCTTTCAAAATTAGGCTTGACTCAGACTGTGCATTCATTCCCTTATTTGATGCACTGTCACCAGTCAGACTGAGCATTCATGTCCCAATTTGGTGCACTGTCATCAGTCAGACTGAGCATTCATGTCCCAATTTGGTGCACTGTCATCAGTCAGACTGGGCATTCATGTCCCCATTTGGTGCACTGTCATCAGTCAGACTGAGCATTCATGTCCCCATTTGGTGCACTGTCATCAGTCAGACTGAGCATTCATGTCCCAATTTGGTGCACTGTCATCAGTCAGACTGGGCATTCATTCCCCCATTTGGTGCACAGTCACACTGAGCATTCATTCCCCCATTTGGTGCACTGTTGGCCGCGTTAAAATTTTCAAACTGTGGCAAGTCATATGTGTGTGTGCGTATAGATATATAAATATTAGGTCTGATACTATTTTTTTTAAATTTTGTTCGATTAATCGGAAGAAAATTAATCGATTAATAGCGATTAATTATATTTTTTATAATGCATATATAGATCCCGTGAAGTCGTTTTTTTTTTTTTTAAAACAACTTTTTTTTTTTAGGTACGCACGTCTAATTAAATAATCATAATAATGCGAGGGAAAACTATGTAAGTAACAAAAACATATTAATTGTTAATAAATTGGCAAAAACAAAATTAGAAATATGTCCTTAGATTTTAACAGCATTTTAATCAATCAAATTAATTTTAATTAATTAAAATAATTTAAACGATTAATCGATTAATTAATCATTTATTCCCGCAGCTCTTACATTTACACTAGGGGTTGTAGGGTGAATACGGCGCCCACTTTTTTGAAAAGCCCAAGTAACTTGTTTGATAAATATGAACTATTAAACTTCCTGAAATGTACACAAAGTATTTTATAATTATAAATCATCAAATCCTTTTTTTTTTACATCGTTCCATTTTCCAAAATTAAAATATAAGCTCAAACAATGACGTCACATAGTATTTTACGGCGAGAAACACCACAAGCTCTGTTAATCTCGAAACCAAAATGATACAGCTGAGATGTTTAGTCGGTCAATGAGAAATCTCAACAGCAGAGTTTAAGAATGCATTCGTACAGAAGGACGGCATCTACAGGGCGTAAATTTTAAAAAATTAATATTTCTGAAATGGCGTTTGTTTTAAGGTTAAATTACTATGAACAAAATGTTGGGTTTTTTAAAAGTTTTTTTTATATTTATTTATTTTTTATTATTTAAAAAAAAAATGTTTAAATAACACTTGGCTATATTGGATCGTTAAAAGTTTTGTTTTGTGTGTGTGTGTGTGTGTGCGTG
>MUZC01001512.1:560969-587599 GCA_002072015.1 Radix auricularia
TGAACATATGAGCTCTTCTGAACATATGAGCTATTCTGAACATATGAGCTATTCTGAACATATGAGCTATTCTGAACCAATTCTTGACTGTAAAATACTGACACATATTACAATCAAACAACAGCAATTGAGCCTGTTATTTAAATTTAATCCTTACTTATGATTCACCCTTACATAACGAAAGACAAACTTAGCAAAAATAAAATCTAAAATTGCGAGTAATCATTACGTCCATTTTGTCAATTTTCATTATAAATCTTACTTCCACATAGACAAAGTGACCTTGAGCTTGCCACGTGACATTAATGTTGTCAAGAACTCGAGCTCTGTCTGAGGGCGCAATAACTATGAGAGAAGGGACCGATTCAACAATCATGTGCGTGTGTTGGTTTAGTGCACACCGCACGTGCTATGACATCAATGGCCGAAAGAATGACGAGTTTTTTTTATTTGTTGTGTCCCATCAAATTTCACGATCAAACAATCCCCCACCCCGTACACACGCCCACACAAACAAGCAGACGTTCAGAAGTCGGTTGTTGCAAGTGGAATAGGTCAAGAAACTCTTCAGGCGCTCCATTACGTCATCTTGCCTGTCCACTCTAGGAGGTCAACTGTAAATGTGCGTTAATAAAATTTCCCTCGATTCACCCACGTTCTCCATACACTCTTAATTATTATGTTTTTTGGTATGCGCCTCTGTCTGTCTCGTAACGAAAACTTGATGGTTGATATTTAACATCACCCCTAACTAAGTTTTAGACCTCCAGACCCAAGTAAGTTTTAGACCCCCTGACCCAAGTAATTTATAGACCCCCTGACCCAAGTTAGTTTTACATCCCCTGACCCAAGTAAGTTTTGGACCCCCTGAGCAAACTAAGTTTTAGACCCCCTGAGCCAACTAAGTTTTAGACCTCCTGACCAAGTAAGTTTTAGACCCCCTGAACCAAGTAAGATTTAAACCCCTGACCCAAGTAAGTTTTAGACCCCCTGACCCAAGTAAGATTTAGACCCCCTGACCCAAGTAAGTTTTAGACCCCCTGACCAAAGTAACTTTTAGCATGTTAGCCCACCTGACCTAAGATTTAGACCCCCAATTAATAGTGTCAGAACTTCTGATTCCTACTGGACATTGACCAATTATTAGCCGAGGCGGTACAGAACATTTTTTTTAAAAGTTATTATATGTTCAGTTTCATGTCTATCGTATGGTATCTGTCCGTCTTCGAATGAAGATAGATATATCTTTATTATTATTTGCAGCCCTTGGTGTGGCTGATGAGGCCAATCCTTGAGTAACAGTTTCTTCTGCATGTTACACACACGAATGTAGTGGAGCAATGTTGCCTGGCCTTTCTCCTCGCTCTTTATACAAATGCTTCTTCCCTAGTTTGCTCCTCTGCTCTTAGTGATCTTTATTTCACTATAGCCCACCATGTGGTCGTATCCTCAGCCAGGTTTTCCCAGTTTTGTATGTCAATGTTGGCTACTTTCATGTCTCTCCTGCATATGTCCGTGTATATGAGACATGACCGACCAACCGACCTTTTCCTTGTTGCCAGCTTGCTGTATAGCACATCTTTGGGTATGCGATCAGTTTGCATTCTCTTGACGTGTCCAAGTCAGAGGAGGCGTCTTTGGCTTGATATGGCTGGAGTGCTGCTCATGCTTGCTTGAGCCAGGATTTCTGTGTTGGGGCCTTTCTCTTGCCATTTGATGTCAAGGATGATGTGGAAGCTATTGACCCTTCATTCAGCCTGGTATAGGTGGTCCATGCCTCGCATCCATAGAGGAGTGTGCTCAGTACGCAGGCCTGGTATACCTGCAGCTTAGTTCTTGCTGTGAGTTTGGGATTGGACCAGACTCTTTGGTACAGTCTAGCCATAACAGTTGCTGCCTTCCCTATCCTACCGCTTATCTCATCTTCCAGTGAGAGGGTGCTCGAGATGTTTGATCCCAGATATGTAAAACTGTCAACAACATCCAGGTTGCAGTCGTCTATAGTGATAGTTGGGAGGGAGGCAGCATCCTGTGCCATAATGTTGGTTTTCTTTATGCTTATGGTCAGGCCAAACTCTTTGCAGGCAGCGGAGAAGCTGGATACAAGGTTCTGCAGTCCGTCTGCTGTGTGAGATATTAAGGCGCTATCGACTGCAAATAAGAGCTGGCGCAGCAAAATCTTCATTACTTTGGTCCTGGCTCTGGGCTGGGCAATATTGAATAATACCCCATCAGCTCATATAGTAAATCTTAGCAAAAATACGCTGCCCTACACATCTGCTAAACATCATCAGGCAACTCCACGATAATATGCCGCCCACAGTGTGCTATAACCGTGCCAGCTCAGATGCTTTCCAAGTAAATAGTAGAGTAAAGCAAGGCAGCTTGCTGACAGCGACACTATTCACAATATTCTTCTCCATCTTACTCCAGTATGAGTTCAAGAACAACAGCTAGGGGATATACATATACACCAGAGCTGACTGGAGATTTGTCTATAGAATCTCACTCAATGTCCCCACATCCCACCTCTCAAACTGTCTCCGGATTGAATAATCAACAATAATAAGACAGAACAATCAAACATAGAACAACCAAACATAGTACAAAACGAGAGTTCGTTTAGGTCGTAATGACAAACCTTTTTGTACAGCTTTTAAAAGAGTCGTACTGATGTGGTACTTAATAGTATATGTTGTCTTACACAGTCTTGATTGTGTCTGATACATGTCTTATATAGTCTTGATTGTGTCTGATACATGTCTTATATAGTCTTGATTGTGTCTGATACATGTCTTATATAGTCTGATACATATCCACCAATGAACAGTGACCCGTATCTCTTGGAGCCCATGTAAATGACAAACTTAATGAAAACCTTTTAATACTGTTATTACAAATACTCACAAGTAATTCAAGTATCTCTTCTCGACATTTTGTTTCGATGCCATGATCTGATTTCATTGAAAGAATCCAATATCCAGAGATATTTATCCAGTTAATGATCCAGCGAGTCATAAAAAAACTATGTCAAAGTTAAAACACGAGTCACGACTCCCGACACTAACTTAATGGCGTCATAGTAATTAGAGTTGCCCGTCACCATGGCAACGCATTTTTGTAGGCATCTCTGGAGATATGAGTCGGATAGAGTGATATCCCTTGTTTTTAATGTTATATGTTTTAGAGTTGATTTTTTTTCCCAAAGACTTCCTTTTTGAAAATGTTGAATAATTTTCCACGCATTAAAAAGTAGCAGATAGTTTGCTTACATGCACTGAGGTGAGAATGGTCTGAGTTCAAAGATGGAGGACATGTAGGTAAACACAGACATAATGACCACTGACAAGATGGACGTGCGAGTCAATAGACGGATCAAATTAGGAATAACTTGGTTGATTTCTGAGGTCATAAAGTCGGCCTGTCAAAATGGTGGGATGTAAGTAAAAAGTTGGGTTGTATGTAAAAAGTTGGGTTGTATGTAAAAAAAAAAGGTTGGGTTGTATGTAAAAAGTTGGAATGTATATAAAAAGTTGGGATATACTTATAACGTTGGGTTGTATGTTAAAATCTGGGTTGTATGTAAAAAGTTGGAATGTATGTAAAAAGTTGGGTTGTATGTAAAAAGGTGGTTTGTATGTAAAAAGTTGGGTTGTATGTAAAAAGTTGGGTTGTATGTAAAAAGTTGGGATGTTTGTAAAAAACGTGGGATATATGTATAAATTTGGAATGTATGTGAAAAGGTGGGATATATGTAAAAAGTTGGGTTGTATGTCAAAATGTGTGATGTATGTAAAAGTATGGGACGTACGTACGCTATCATAACAGACATGTTATTCTTCACTTCGCATCGCCTTCTTGCTGACATTGTTTTAAATGTGTCTAATCGATAAGTATCGGTATTGACTATCGATCGGTTGATCAGTATCGACCTATCAACTCCTTAAGTTCACTACACACTTGGCTCTGGTATCGTCTAATGTCATTGATTCACTCAGTATCGACCTGTCTATCCACTCAGTATCGATCTGTCTATTAACTCTTAAGTTCACTACACAATTCACCTTGGTATCGTCTAACGTCATTGATTCACTCAGTATCGACCTGTCTATAAACTCTTAAGTTCACTACACAATTCACCTTGGTATCGTGTAAAGTCTTTGATTCACTCAGTATCGCAATCCATGTACTCCACCGCAACGCCGTTTGATGGAAATAAGTACAGACGTTTATAGATATAACACAGACGTTTATAGATATAACACAGACGTATATAGATATAACACAGACGTATATAGATATAACACAGGCATTTATAGATATGGCACAGGCATTTATAGATATAACACAGATATTTATAGATATAACGCAGACATTTATAGATATAACACAGACATTTATAGATATAACATATACATTTATAGATATAACACAGACATTTATAGATATAACACAGACATTTATAGATATAACACAGACATTTATAGATTTAACACAGACGTTTATAGATATAACACAGACATTTATAAATATATCACAGACATTTATAGATATAATACAGACATTTATAGATATAACACAGACATTTATAGATATGGCACATACTTTTATAGATATAACACAGACATTTATAGATATAACACAGACATTTATAGATATAACACAGACATTATAGATATAACACAGACATTTATAGATATAACACAGAAATGTATAGGTATAACACAGACATTTATAGATATAACACAGCCATTTATAGATATAACACGGACATTTATAGATATAACACAGACATTATAGATATAACACAGACATTTATAGATATAACACAGACATTTATATATATATAACACAGACATTTATAGATATAACACAGACATTTATAGATATAACACAGACATTATAGATATAACACAGACATTTATAGATATAACACAGACATTTATAGATATAACACAGACATTTATAGATATAACACAGACATTTATAGATATAACACATACATTTATAGATATAACACAGACATTTATAGATATAACACAGACATTTATAGATATGGCACAGACATTTATAGATATAACACAGACATTTATAGATATGGCACAGACGTTTATAGATATAACACAGACATTTATAGATATATCACAGACATTTATAGATATAACACAGACATTTATAGATATAACACAGACATTATAGATATAACACAGACATTTATAGATATGGCACAGACATTATAGATATAACACAGACATTATAGATATAACACAGACGTTTATAGATATATCACAGACATTTATAGATATGGCACAGACGTTTATAGATATAACACAGACATTAATAGATATAATACTGACTCCTCATATGTCCTTCATATCTCTCCTCATGTGTCACACATATCTCTCCTCATGTGTCACACATATCTCTCCTCATTTGTCCCTCACATCTCTCCTCATTTGTCCCTCACATCTCTCCTTATTTGTCACTCACATTTCTCTTTATAATTCACTCGTATCTTTTCTCATACGTCAATCATATCTCTCCTCTTATCTCTCCTCATATGTCACTCATATCTTTCCTCATGTACTGGTATAATAACTATAATTAACAATTTCACAACTAACTGTAGCCATAATTTGATGTATCCACGTATAACTGGTTTTAACTATTGTCTCTTTAATAAGAAGTCTTCTAAATATATATTTTCTTCCTTTCCTAACGTTTCTCCTCGTTTATTTCTTCCCCTCTTCTCATATTCATAACAACCCCCCTCCCTCCACAAATTCTATCAACAAATTTCTATCCGCGTTTTTCTCTTCTTTCCACCGATTTCCCATCAAGCGTTAGCAGACGATAGCAAAACGAGGGCATTTAATCTCATATTTCTCGCTTCCCATTCCCTCAGCAGCGTGTCTCCTAGCCATGACTATTGAACGTTGACTCATTTGGAGTCAGTCATGACTTGAATACCCCGCACTTTATTCCAACACCCGTTATTTCGTGGCCCAAACCATTTCATTATATTATTATTTTAAAGTAGAAAATCCCCTTCCCAACCCCTCCCCCACCCCACACCCAAACATCTCCCAACGTCCACCAGTTTCACAGATCTCCGACACCCCCCCGTCCATTAAACTTTCAGCCTGTTGAACACCAAAAATCTCGCCCTTCCGAAAACTCCGCCATTTTGCTGACCGTAGGCTGCGGTTTTAGTACCGGACCGTTCAGGCAACCAGGCGGAAATAGATGGCAACCAGAAGGGTTTGGGTTGAGTCGGGTCACGTGTCATCATTTCATAATACGTCGCGTGTGTGATGTGACGTCATGTGTGTGATGTGGGACTGCTGTGTGCAGTGGGCTGTGAGTGGGGATAGCGGTACCGAAGTCAAAAGTGGCCAATCTGACTAGGACGTGTGACGGAATTTAGATCAATTATCCTCATCGTGTTCCTTTAACTTTGACTATAGCCCTGACTCTTCACATTTTGAGAAGCCTTCTACACAACAATCGAAGTGATTGGTGCACACACATACTCAGTGTGTGGTGCCGTTCTTAACTTAGAAGCTAACACCCGTCCATAGAGTCTAAGAGCGTAAATCATTGCCGAGGAAATAGTTTGTGTTTCTTCAATTCAAATAACCTTGGCAAATTACATCTTCTTGCTCTGTGTCTTCGGTGTTTGCTTTAGGTCCTCAGTCTTACTTTGACTATAGGCTATAGGACCTCAGTCTTACATTGACTATAAGACCTCAGACTTACATTGACTTTATGACCTCAGTCTTACTTACTTTGACTATAAGACCTCAGTCTTACTTTGACTTTATGACCTCAGTCTTACTTTGACTATAGGACCTCAGTTTTACATTGACTTTATGACCTCAGTCTTACTTTGACTATAGGACCTCAGTCTTACTTTGACTTTATGACCTCAGTCTTACTTTGACTTTATGACCTCAGTCTTACTTTGACTTTATGACCTCAGTCTTACTTACTTTGACTATAGGACCTCAGTCTTACATTGACTTTATGACCTCAGTCTTACTTTGACTTTATGACCTCAGTCTTAGTTACTTTGACTATAGGACCTCAGTCTTACATTGACTTTATGACCTCAGTCTTACATTGACTTTATGACCTCAGTCTTACTTTGACTTTATGACCTCAGTCTTACTTTGACTTTATGACCTCAGTCTTACTTACTTTGACTATAGGACCTCAGTCTTACTTTGACTTTATGACCTCAGTCTTACTTTGACTATAGGACCTGTCTTACATTGACTTTATGACCTCAATCTTACTTTGACTATAGGACCTCAGTCTTACATTGACTTTATGACCTCAGTCTTACTTTGACTTTATGACCTCAGTCTTACTTTGACTTTATGACCTCAGTCTTACTTTGACTTTATGACCTCAGTCTTACTTTGACTATAGGACCTGTCTTACATTGACTTTATGACCTCAGTCTTACTTTGACTATAGGACCTCAGTCTTACATTGACTTTAGGACCTCAGTCTTACTTTGACTATAGGACCTTAGTCTTACATTGACTTTAGGTCCTCAGTCTTACTTTGACTATAGGACCTCAGTCTTACATTGACTTTAGGACCTCACTCTTACATTGACTTTAGGACTTCAGTCTTACATTGACTGTAGGACATCAGTCTTACATTGACTGTAGGACCTCAGTCTTACATTGACTGTAGGACCTCAGTCTTACATTGACTTTATGACCTCAGTCTTACTTTGACTTTAGGACCTCAGTCTTACTTTGACTGTAGGACCTCAGTCTTACATTGACTTTAGGACCTCAGTCTCACATTGACTGTAGGACCTCAGTCTTACATTGACTGTAGGACCTCAGTCTTACATTGACTGTAGGACCTCAGTCTCACATTGACTGTAGGACCTCAGTCTTACATTGACATTAGGACCTCAGTCTTACATTGACTGTAGGACCTCAGTCTTACATTGACTTTAGGACCTCAGTCTTACATTGACATTAGGACTTCAGTCTTACATTGACATTAGGACCTCAGTCTTAAATTGACTGTAGGACCTCAGACTTACATTGACTGTAGGACCTCAGTCTTATATTGACTGTAGGACCTCAGTCTTACTTTAGGACCTCATACTTATATTTACTGTAGGACCTCAGTCTTACTTTAGAACCTCATTCTTACAATGACTGTAGGACCTCATACTTACAATGACTGTAGGACCTCAGACTTACAATGACTGTAGGACCTCAGACTTACAATGACTGTAGGACCTCATACTTACAATGACTGTAGGACCTCATACTTACAATGACTGTAGGACCTCAGACTTACAATGACTGTAGGACCTCAGTCTTACATTGACTATAGGACATCAGTGATTGAGAATGACCCACGTAGCTATCCTGACTCAAGCGGATCTCATGTATTCCAAGCCAGGGACAGTCTATCTTATCCCCTAATCTAATCCATCTAATCACCTAATCTAATCTATATAATT
The DNA here is from genome assembly GCA_002072015.1 of Radix auricularia. Classification (NCBI taxonomy): domain Eukaryota; kingdom Metazoa; phylum Mollusca; class Gastropoda; family Lymnaeidae; genus Radix; species Radix auricularia. Next base: position 569,470 of record MUZC01001512.1, read on the forward strand.
TCCTAATCTAATCTACCTAATCCATTTTTATCAACTAATCTGATCCGTCTAATCACCTAATCTAATCTATCTAATCACCTATCCGAATCTTTCTAATCACCTAATCTAGTCTATCTAATCATCTAATCTAATCTAGTCACCTAATCTAGTCTATCTAATCTCCTAATCTAATCAGTCTAATAACCTAATCTTATCCATCTTATCACCTAATCTAATCCATCTTATCACCTAAACTATTCCATCTAATCACCTAATCTAGTATATCTAATCACCTAATCTAATCCATCTAATCACCTAATCTAGTCTATCTAAACACCTAATCTAATCACCTAATCTAATCTATCTAATCACGTAATCTAATCTATCCCATCAACTAACCTTAGACTAGACGACCCAGGTATATACGCCATCAAATCCTATCAAGTCCTGTTCTACTCAGTGCTGTAATATTGATCATCAAAATAAATATTGAAAAACTCAACAAACAGAAAATGAACAAGATCTGTTTACTTATCTAACCACTGCGAAATATCCTGACCTAAACAGCCGAGCTGTGTTAATATCCTGTTAGCGTAGATAATGGTGGCATAATGGTGTTATAATGGTGTCTCCCTATAATGGTGTTATAATGGTATCTCCTTATAACGGTACACATAATGGTGTCTCCTTATAATGGTACACATAATGGTGTTATAATGGTGTCTCCCTATAATGGTACGCATAATGGTGTCTCCCTATAACGGTACACATAAATGGTGTCTGATTATAACGGTACTCATAATGGTATCTCCTTATAATGGTACACATAATGGTGTTATGTCGTCTCCCTATAATGGTATGCATAATGGTGTCTCCCTATAACGGTATACATAATGGTGTCTCTTTATAATGGTGCACATAATGTTGTCTCCTTATAACGGTACACAAAATGGTGTCTCCTTATAAAGGTACACATAATGGTGTCTCCTTATAACGGTACACATAATGGTGTCTCCTTATAACGGTACACATATTGTGAGAAAATGTTTTCTAAGTGTTGGGCAAATTCCGGAGAAGGAACTTTTCAAAGAATATCATTCCTGTAATAATAGTGTAATGAGTTATATGCAAGTAGCGATGACAAAACAAATTGACTTTAATAGTGTGTAGACAAGTAGCTAGGACACATCAACAAGACTTTAATAGCTGGTACCAATGTTCCCTCTAAGGTTCGTTGGCCCTGGTGCAAAGTTAAAGCAGCATCCATTTATTTAGGGCAATTTTTTACCAAACTTGCTGCGCGGTTTTTCAAAAGTGCTGCGCGCTGTCAGTCAGATATCTGCCAAGCCGCACAGTTTAAGGGCACATTTGTTTGTACACCAATTGTACTTAATGTACTCAAGCAAGTTATGTACACATCTAATGAACTAAAATGAAGTTTATTCTAATCAGTTATTAGTTGGTATTTAACAGATATTAAAACGTTAAACTTAACCCTAACATTAACACAGATGATTTGTATGACGTCACTGGTCTCTAGTTTTAATTAATGAAAATTGTGATGTTTAACCGGGTTTTTTTCGGTCCTCACTCTTCTATTTCTGACGGGACACAATCAATACTTTGATCATTAGAGCGTCTACGGATGTTGAGTTTTAGTAAATACGTCAGTGAAGATGGTACATTGAAGGGCAGCCCCATGGGGGTACAAATAGGTCAGTGAAGAAGGTACGTCGAAGGGCTGCCTATAGGGGTACAAATAGGTCAGTGAAGATGGTACATGAAAGGGCTGCCCATGGGGGTACACATGGGTCAGTGAAGATGGTACGTCGAAGGGCTGCCCATGGGGGTACATATAGGTCAGTGAAGATGGTACGTCGAAGGGCTGCCTATAGGGGTACAAATAGGTCAGTGAAGATGGTACATGAAAGGGCTGGCCCATGGGGGTACATATAGGTCAGTGAAGATGGTACGTTGAAGGGCTGCCCATGGGGGTATATGTGACTTTATGTAGTGACCCAGGAGGCGATATACACACATATCTAGTAGTGTCAACAGATTCTTTGGAAGCTTCTTGCGGTCACTACTTGTCCTTCTTTGGTTTTCTCTTTACTCGTTTATTATTTTATTATCTTTTAAAAAAAAACTAAACCTCTTAAATAAAATAATAAAATCTTTAATTTTTTTTTTTTTATAAAATTCGAATTATTAACGAACCCCCCAAACTACATTAGCTCCCTTGGTATAAGAGAAATTCTTGATAAACGCGGCTGATACGACCGTAATCCTGAGGCAATCAACGCGCCCATCCAACTGGGCAAACATTGCCCCGCACACTTAAAACATTCTTGATGTACCCGCAGACACAAATAATTTGAAGCGCTTATCGCGACAAACTCGCTCCCCTTCCCTGCCCCCACCCTCGCGCGCGACTCGAATTCCTGACGAGTACAAATAATAAATCAAGTGACTCGTCGGTATCGACTAATAATAATCAGTTGTCTGGACTCGTGTATTTTGACAAGCGACTCTTCGATTACGCTCTATCTCTTCTTACTACTGAGTAATCATGTCCAAATAACTTCATCGCCCCCCCCCCACACACACCCCCACACAAATTGGTACACCCGAACACACTCACAAAATCCTCGTCCGGATTGAATAGCTAATCTATCTCGGATTACGAATCATTGTCTGAGGTTTTCTATAAATAAGGAAAAATTAAGTATCAAAATATGAATAGATGTATTTACGTATATAGTGGTGTTAACATGGCTCAATGTGTCACTGAGTATCTGAGCCATGGCTTGGTGTGTCAATGAGTATATGAGCCATGGCTCAACGTGTCACTGAGTATCTGAGCCATGGCTCGGTGTGTCACTGAGTATCTGAGCCATGGCCCAATGTGTCACTGAGTATCTGAGCGATGGCTCGGTGTGTCACTGAGTATCTGAGCCATGGCCCAATGTGTCACTGAGTATCTGAGCCATGGCTCAATGTGTCACTGAGTATCTGAGTGATGGCTCGGTGTGTCAATGAGTATCTGAGCGATGATTCAATGTGTCACTGAGTATCTGAGACATGGCCCAATGTGTCACTGAATATCTGAGCCATGGCTCAATGTGTCACTGAGTATCTGAGTCATGGCCCAATGTGTCACTGAGTATCTGAGCCATGGCCCAATGTGTCACTGAGTATCTGAGCGATGGCTCGGTGTGTCACTGAGTATCTGAGCCATGTCTTAGTGTGCCACTGAGTATCTGAGCCATGGTTCAATGTGTCACTGAGTAATTGAGCCATGGCTCCGTGTGTCGCTGACTGAATGATGCCATGACTCAGACTCCGCCAACTTAAGAAGTGGTTTAAGACAAGTTCCAATGTGAGCACATTAGTCCCTGACGTCCAACAACAAACACCACCTCCCGCATCCCCATCTCCCTTCACGGGGCCAGGGAAACCAAACAACTTGATGTTGGGAGGTTATATATAGGATGACATGGGTGTAGATGTAAGGTTATATATAGGATGACATGGGTGTGGAATGTAGATGTAAGCTTATCTATAATAATAATAAACGGTAGTTGTCTGTCCGGTCCTCGATAGCGATTGGTCCCTCAAACTGCTATAGACTCCTACAGCCAATCACTAGCGAAGAAAAATTAAATCTCATTTACATATTGAACAAATTTACCCGGAGGTTCAAAACGAGTTATTTTTGGTGCAGTATTTTTGGCATTATTCATTAGTGTGAACCCATCTTGAAGTGTGTCACTCCTGCTAATCACTACTGTTACTCCTAGACAACATGCCACCGAAACGACGGCGGAACGTCCTTGGACGGGCTTTGTTGCTCGTATATTATAGAATTACATGGGTGTAGAAAGTAAACGTAAGCTTATTTTGCAGCGCCCCATGCAGGGGTGCAGTCCCTGCACGGACATTTGTCTATGGCGTTGGCCAACACCCTGAGATGGGGAGCACAATGTTGGCCAACACCCTGAGATGGGAAGCACAATGTTGGCCAACACCCTGAGATGGGGAGCACAATGTTGGCCAACACCCTGAGATGGGGTGCACAATGTTGGCCAACACCCTGAGATGGGAAGCACAATGTTGGCCAACACCCTGAGATGGGGTGCACAATGTTGGCCAACACCCTGAGTTAGGGTACACAATGTTGGCCAACACCATGAGATGGGGTGCACAATGTTGGGGTGTCTGAGTCTTGCTCGCTGTTACTTCACCATGTCCCCCCTCTTCTCATGACACAAGCAGGTATCTGGGTGAGGATTACAATGGCGATGTCTCCAGGTACAAAATTTTTGAAGAAGCAGATGTTAACGAAACCTGAAGAATATAAAGTGGTCCTTGAGGACGATTCTTTACTTGCTATACCTCATTGACAATATTAAGACGTTTTTCTTTATATTTATACCATACAAAGAATTATAACAATTCACCTCTTGGAAAACTCAGATAAAAAATAAAGTATTTATTTATATATATTTTTTGGTTATTTATTTATTTATTATTTATTTATATTTTTATTATTATTATTATTATTAATTTCTATTTTATTATTTATTTATTTTTAATTTAAAAATTTATTTTATAATTTATTAATTATTTTCTATTATTAGTTTTTTATTTACTATTTTTTATTTCTCTATATTCGTTTTATTTGTGTATTGTTTGTCCGTTGAGAAAGCATCTTTGCCGAAAAGTTCGCTGTTTTGTTACGTCCTGTCAGGCTAACTCATACCCTGTTTACATGTTTTCTCCACTTACTAATGTATACGCCTGATTGCAGTCTCACCCCCATTATGTGAATTCTTTCCAGATGAGATTGACCACCGGACCACCTACAAAAAATATTATTGATTTATTTTTAAAAAATGAGATTGAACATTTGATAAATGAACACATGTCCCCTTGTGTAAATGTTCATCTGCTCTCATTCTGCAATCTATGAACAATGAACAATCAACACGACATCCACCGACTAATTCATTTCAAACATTGCGCTGTGTCATTTGTTCCGCCTGTGCTCCTAGCGAAACACGGACCTTACTCGGTAAACGTTGCTCTGTCATTGCTCTGTGACAGAGCACAAAAGGCCCCGCCACCCCAGACCAACGCGGACGTATTGAACAGAAGCCATCGATAAAAGCCCTCAAATAAGACACAATAGACAGAACTCGGCACACGCTCGTCTCCTGCCAGGATCCGGCGCGTCCAACACAATGAGATACACAGAGTTACACCGCTTGGCCATTGTGACGTGCTTCACGTCTGTCAATAGTAACACAAACCCTCGGACACGCCTCGAGAGCTCGTGTGCTCACCATTGTCTCGCCTTTAAGACAGACATCCCAATGACTCAACTTCAATATGGCATTATGACGCTAAGGTTGAGCCCGTTATGATGGAGTCGGTGACTCCTTGCAATCTAAACTTTCAATAAAATTCTGCTTTGTTGACTCCTGACATAGATGTTACCTAGAAATGTAAATGGCCTGAAATGGAAGTCATTAATATTGGTGACATTTGGTTGTCATTAGCATTAATGAGACTTCGTTATCATTAGTATTGGTGAAATTTGGTTGTCATTAGTATGGTGAAACTTGGTTGTCATTAGCAATGGTGAGACTTGGTTGTCATTAGTATTGGTGAGATTTGGTTGTCATTAGTATGGTGAGACTTGGTTGTCATTAGTATTGGTGAGACTTGGTTGTCATTAGTATTGGTGAGATTTGGTTGTCATTAGTATGGTGAGACTTGGTTGTCTTTAGCAATGGTGAGACTTGGTTGTCATTAGCAATGGTGAGACTTTGTTGTCATTAGTATTGGTGAGGCTTGGTTGTCATTAGTATTGGTGAGGCTTGGTTGTCATTAGTATGGTGAGAGTTGATTGTCATTAGCATGACCAGACATGGTTGCCAACCCTAAAGACAAACTTATGCTAAGACCAGTCAACAACAACCAAAGACAGACTTAAGCTAAGACCAGTCAACAACAACCAAAGACAGACTTACACTAAGACCAATCAACCACAACCAAAGACAGACTTAGGCTAAGACTGACTTTAACCTCTTTAGTATTGCTCATACCCAACTGCAGGTGTTGTCCTTTCACGAGATGCTCTCCTTTGATGCCCCACAACATCAAAGAAAACAGCTCGACTGTTCTGTCTCTGCCCACGTGACAATGTCCCAGTTGTGTGTGTGTGTGTGTTAGGTGGGGCACGGCCACGTATCAATATCACTTCCATGCCGTCAACTGTCGAGCTGTGGCGGTAAGCCCTCTTGTACACAAGCGATGTCAGTCCTATTAACATTTCCTTATCCTATTACAGGTCCTCGCCGTGTCCTCGGCGCTGGCTTTTGGGCTCGCGTGCTGGGATGAGCAGTTAATAAGATTGGTAGTCGGGATTGACTCTCATTTTTGTTAGGCCTGGGATGTGCCCAGACAACATGTGGACATGGGCCATACGGACGTGGCTTTACTGGCTTTGAAGTTATCTAACATGCAATACATGCTTTAGCAATGGTATGGGACAATTCTTTTGGCAAAGTAACCTATATAATAAACAGCCATTTTCTGTCCGGTCATCGATAGCGATTGGTCCCGCAAACTCCTACAGCCAATCAGAAAAAATTAAATCTCATTTACATATTGAACAGGTTTATGAGGACGTTCAAAATGAGTTATTTATAGTGCAGTATTTTTTTCCTAGACTTTATTTTGAGCGGTACGCATTTGGATTTACAGTCAAAAACTGTGTTTTTATGGGTTATTTATTAAACTATAATAAATAGTACTTTTGACGTGATGCACATGTATGGTTGGTCGAGGGGCTGTTGGAGGGGAGGTACAACCTGTCACGGAAACGACGGCGGAACGTCCTTAGATGGGCTTTGTTTCTCGTCAATAATAATAGTTACATTGGGCCGTGTGGGGAAGTCTCGCTACAAACAAAGGCTATCTGTTATTGATATCAGCTGGAATTTTAGAATCTATACAAACACGGGCTATTAATTATTGATATCAATACTGGACTGTTAGTATCAATAGAAATACCGCGCGGCCGTGGTCACGAAAACGTGGGGCCGTGGAAATCTGTTAAAATTATAATAACATCCGGCCGTCAAATATTTGCAATTTGGCAATAGTATATGTCAAGTTGTTAACGAAATTTAGACTATTCACTTACACTCTTAGGCACTCGTTTTTTGCGAACTTTGCTTTGATATATACGACTTATAATATTACAATAACAGTGAAGATATCTTTATCTTAAAGAAATCATTCACCAACAGAACAATCAAGTACAACATATAAGATAAAAGATATTTTCCTCTAAACAATTCATGTTAAGAACCATCGGGTACAAAAGATAGCATGAAAGTAAAAGATATTTTCCTCTGAACAACTCATGTTAACAACAAACAAAATGTCCGCCCAATCTGAGAAATGTCAACAAATAATCCATGTAAACCTCCCAGGCGAAGCTGGGTAATTTCCTTGGGAGGGGTGGGGAGGGGGGGGGAAGGAAGACAACTCAAGAGGATCGAGTAAGTAATTTAATTTGGGGAAAACGAATGTGGTCCATCAATACCACTCAAGGGTTGTTGTTCCCGTCAGGCAGCTTGCACTCGGCTTTTCAATTCAAGTCAACTGTAGGGCCCTCAAGACAGAGCTCGCGGCTTGTTGCAGGTTAGTTCACGAGAGGGTCTGTCTTTCAGACAAGTATTGACAACAGGTTGGTCGTCTGTCTTTAAGACAAGTATTGACAACAGGTTGGTCGTCTGTCTTTAAGACAAGTATTGACAACAGGTTGGTCGTCTGTCTATAAGACAAGTATTGACAACAGGTTGGTCGTCTGTCTTTAAGACAAGTCTAAGTATTGACAACAGGTTGGTCGTCTGTCTTTAAGATAAGTCTAAGTATTGACAACAGGTTGGTCGCCTGTCTTTAAGGCAAGAATTGACAACAGGTTGGTCGCCTGTCTTTAAGACAAGTATTGACAACATGTTGGTCGTCTGTCTTTAAGACAAGTATTGACAACAGGTTGGTCGTCTGTCTTTAAGACAAGTAGTGACAACAGGTTGGTCGTCTGTATGGATACTTCAGTATAAAGCTCCTCGACATATTGTGTACAACATCCATTACCACGGGACACTGTGTACAGATTGTGTACAACATCCATTACCACGGGACACTGTGTACAGATTGTGTACAACATCCATTACCACGGGACACTGTACAGATTGTGTACAACATCCATTACCACGGGACACTGTGTACAACATCCATTACCACGGGACACTGTGTACAGATTGTGTACAACATCTATTACCACGGGACACTGTGTACAACATCCATTACCACGGGACACTGTGTACAGATTGTGTACAACATCCATTACCACGGGACACTGTGTACAGATTGTGTACAACATCCATTACCACAGGACACTGTGTACAGATTGTGTACAACATCGATTACTAGACACAAAATATGAAGATGGAGATATTTTTAATTAAAATATTCATCAACTTATTGTAATCTAAGTAATAGCAGACGACATTTGTCACCAGCAGACGACATTTATCACCAGCAGACGACATTTGTCACCAGCAGACGACATTTGTCACCAGCAGACGACATTTGTCACCAGCAGACGACATTTGTCACCAGCAGACGACATTTGTCACAAGCAGACAACATTTGTCACCAGCAGACGACATTTGTCACCAGCAGACGACATTTGTCACCAGCAGACGACATTTGTTACAAGCAGACGACACTGGTCACAAGCAGACGACACTGGTCACAAGCAGACGACATGTGTCACAAGCAGACGACATGTGTCACCAGCAGACGACATTGGTCACAAGCAGACGACACTGGTCACAAGTTACAGCTCTGCCATGACCTACCACTGAGTGGACGCAACGATGTAAAGAGTTTCAAGGTCAAATCTTAATAGATTTAAAATATGTTCTAGTCAGATTGGTTTGAATGGGTCAATCATTCTTATTCTAAGCAATAAGCTGAACTATAATTCAGGCCTGATAATTAGGGAAGTGGAAGTTTACAAGATGAAAATCGTAATTTCTTTCTAACCGATATAAACTCCTATGTTTAGGCTTTAACTTTAATTCCGTGCTATGATTTAATCTTGACAAATTTGACATTAACTCCAGCGCTTTGACTTAATCTGTATGTTTTAGTTCAACCCAAAATTTGAAAGGGTCTTTTATACTTCTCACTCGTGGTAGAGTGGACCACACCATCGTAGAGTGGACCACACCGTGGTAGAGTGGACCACACCGTGGTAGAGTGGACCACACCGTGGTAGAGTGGACCACACCATGGTAGAGTGGACCACACCATGGTAGAGTGGACCACACCGTGGAAGAGTGGACCACACCATGGTAGAGTGGACCACACCATGGTAGAGTGGACCACACCATAATAGAGTGGACCACACCATAATAGAGTGGACCACACGGTGGTAGAGTGGACCACACCATGGTAGAGTGGACCACACCGTGGAAGAGTGGACCACACCGTGGAAGAGTGGACCACACCATGGTAGAGTGGTCCACACCATGGTAGAGTGGACCACACTATAATAGAGTGGACCACACCATAATAGAGTGGACCACACCATGGTAGAGTGGACCACACCATAATAGAGTGGACCACACCATAATAGAGTGGACCACACCGTGGTAGAGTGGACCACACCATGGTAGAGTGGACCACACCATAATATAGTGGACCACACCATGGTAGAGTGGACCACACCATGGTAGAGTGGACCACACCATGGTAGAGTGGACAACACCATAATAGAGTGGACCACACCAAAATAGAGTGGACCACACCGTGGTAGAGTGGACCAAAAAATGGGAAAGACGTAAACAAGGTATGGGTTAGCCTGACCGGACGTATCAAAACAGCGAACGTTTCGGCAAAGAGCCTTTATCAACGAACATACAAGACACAGAAAAAACGAAAATAAAAATGAAGGAACTTAGCTGCGGTGGAATCCGAAGTATCCAAAGAAAAAGTGAAACTGAGAGATGACAGAGCGATTATATATAGGAAAGCAGAGAGGGGGCGGGGCAAGCGCCTAGGTGGACAAAGAAAAGACCATATTCATCCCATGTGGTGCAATTGTACCGTGACTGTCTATTAATCTGTTTTCAATCTGGACTTTCGTGGGTGTGTTTGTGCACGAGACAATAGCAGTGACTGCCAGGTCCTTGACACCCATATGGTCGCGTCCATTGAAGTGACGGGAGACGGGGCACTGTTTATCTTGTGTAATCGCCCTAATGTGTTCAGACATTCGGCACGACAAAGATCGTCCCGTCTCTCCTATGTATTTCAAAGGACAGCGCTTACACACAATGGTGTAGACAACGTTGCGGCTAGCGCAGGTGAAACCATCCTTAATCATAAATAGCCCCTTAGGGAAGTTTATCTGTTCAGCTTGCAAAACAAAAGGACATGTCTTACACCGAGGTCGGCCGCATGGTACAGTACCCAGATGCGGGGGAGTGGACCAGAGTGGACCACACCGTGGTAGAGTGCATGACACCATAGTAGAGTGGACCACACCATAATATAGTGGACCACACCATGGTAGAGTGGACCACACCGGGGTAGAGGGGACCACACCGTGGTAGAGTGGAACACACCGTGGTAGAGTGGAACACACCATCGTAGAGTGGACCACACCATAGTAGAGTGGACCACACTATAGTAGAGTGGACCACACCATAATAGAGTGGACCACACCGCAATAGAGTAGACCACACAATAGTAGAGTGCACCACACCATGGTAGAGTGGACCACACCATAATAGAGTGCACCACACCATGGTAGAGTGGACCACACCGTGGTAGACTGGACCACACCATAGTAGAGTGGACCACACCATAATAGAGTGGACCACGCCATCGTAGAGTGGACGACACCGTGGTAGAGTGGACCACACCATGTGTTTTAATACTTTTGCCACGTAGCCTTTCATCAGCCAAGAGTTGATGACCCACTCCCTCCCCCCCCCCCCCCCCCCACGCCCGTATACTATAATCGGCTTATAGAAGGTCGGTCCTGTCCAGGCCTGGTCCAATCGATACGTGCTGAGGTGTAACATCCAACACACGGCTGGAAACGACCACACGGAGGTATACGAGAGAGATGGGGGCTGAGGTGGGAGGTATAGATAGATGGGGGCTGAGGTGGGAGGTATAGAGAGATGGTGGCTGAGGTGGGAGGTATAGAGAGATGGGGGCTGAGGTGGGAGGTATAGAGAGATGGGGGCTGAGGTGGGAGGTAAAAAAATCATGTTAAGTCTGGTCCCTTTTGGAACTCAGGACGTGTTAGCGCATTTTCGTATTATGTATCAGTACTTATGTTAGATATCAGCATTATGTAGTTATCAGTAATTGTGTTTAGATTTTAGACATATTTTTATGAATTTTCTTGTGTAATGAATATACCACAAATGATGACGTAAAACTCTCTAAACTTTTACACATATTCTAATGACGTCAACAAAAAAAAAACTAATACTTTTGATAATACTAAGACTTCCGGCAATGGGGGCCGTTGCCTGCGCCAGTGTTATCTCTCGATTCGCAATGTTTTTTGGTAGTTTTAACGGGTTTTTTTAACGGATCGAGTAACTGAGTGTTGATGCACAAATGGCAGGTCAGGACATACAAAAAACATATATACATCATGGGTCTAGGACTTATGGATGCTGAGATCTAGGGTGATGACAGACGGACGGACAAAACGGGTGCAATAGCGCATTCGACTTCTCGAAAATGCGCTAAAAAGAGAGATGGTGGCTGAGGTGGGAGGTAAAAAAAGAGAGATGGTTGCTGAGGTGGGGGGTAAAAAAAGAGAGATGGTAGCTGAGGTGGGAGGTAAAAAAAGAGAGATGGTAGCTGAGGTGGGAGGTAAAAAAAGAGAGATGGTGGCTGAGGTGGGAGGTAAAAAAAAGAGAGATGGTAGCTGAGGTGGGAGGTAAAAAAAGAGAGATGGTAGCTGAGGTTGGAGGTAAAAGAAGAGAGATGGTAGCTGAGGTGGGAGGTAAAAAAAAGAGAGATGGTAGCTGAGGTGGGAGGTGCTACATAACGTAAGGCTGACAGATAGGTTCGATTGGGGCGTTGGTCAGACACCATCGTTTGGCTCCTGTTGGCTGAGGGGCTCCTATTGGGTGAGGGGCTCCTATTGGGTGTGGGGTTCCTGTTAGCTGAGGGGCTCCTATTGGCTGAGGGGCTACTGTTGGCTGAGGGGCTCCTATTGGGTGAGGGGCTCCTGTTAGCTGAGGGGCTCCTATTGGGTGAGGGGCTCCTGTTAGCTGAGGGGCTCCTGTTGGCTGAGGGGCTCCTGTTGGCTGAGGGGCTCCTGATGGCTGAGGAACTCTGGGATTCGGTCATCACACTTTGTATTTCCGTTCAAATATAAACTTACTATGTAGATACATGTGTCTAGGTAGTTGTGTGTATGTGTCTATGTAGTTGTGTATGTGTCTAGGTAGTTGAGTGTATGTGTCTATGTAGTTATGTGTATTTGTCTAGGTAGTTGTGTGTATGTGTCTAGGTAGTTGTGTGCACGTGTCTATGTAGTTGTGTGTATGTGTCTAGGTAGTTGTGTGTATGTGTCTAGGTAGTTGTGCGTAAGTGTGTATGCAGTTGTGTGTATGTGTCTAGGTAGTTGTGTGTATGTGTCTATGTAGCTGTGTGTATGTGTCTAGGTAGCTGTGTGTATGTGTCTAGGTAGCTGTGTATGTGTCTAGGTAGTTGTGTATGTGTCTAGGTAGTTGTGTGTATGTGTCTAGGTAGTTGTGTATGTGTCTAGATAGTTGTGTCTATGTGTCTAGGTATTTGTGTGTGTGGCTATGTAGTTGTGTGTATGTGTCTAGGTAGTTGTGTATGTGTCTAGGTAGTTGTGTGTATGTGTCTAGGTGTGTGTATGTGTGCTGTCATTAAGCTGACAGAGTGAAGTGTCACGTGTCATATTGACCAAGGATTCAACTGATTGTCATCCAAACTGACAGCAGAAATCGATGACCGGCCGAGGACAAATTTAATTAAGTCCAAAGTGGCTTTAGGAAAACTATAAATCGCCAGCGTTGATTTAACTGCAGCTATTTACAGAGTTCCGATACTGAATCCGCTTCTCTCCCTCTCTCTCTGTCTCTCTCTCTCTCTCTCTCTCTGTCTCTCTCTCTCTCTCTGTCTCTCTCTCTCTCTCTGTCTCTCTCTCTCTCTCTCTCTCTCTGTCTCTCTCTCTCTCTCTCTCTCCCTCTCTGTCTCTCTCACGCACACTTTTTTCTGCAATGATACTCCGTCTAGAGGAGGGGTCTCAAAACATTTTAGCCGGAGGGCCGTATTAACTGCCAAAGAGCAGTTTGGGGGCCAACAACTAACCCCCCAACTACAAAATTTTGTGGTAAACTATAGGTAAAAATAGTAACTTTTTTAGGATAATTAAAAAGTCTCCAAGGGCCGGATGACAGGGCATCGCGGGCCGCATCTGGCCCGCGGGCCGTAGTTTGGAGACCCCTGGTCTAGAGTGAGACTATAATAACAGAGTTACCCTCCCTGTACTGTGACTGGAGTAAGACTATAATTGAGTTACCCTCCCTGTACTGTGACTGGAGTAAGACTATAATGGAGTTACCGTCCCTGTACTGTGACTGGAGTAAGACTATAATGGAGTTACCGTCCCTGTACTGTGACTGGAGTAAGACTATAATAGAGTTACCCTCCCTGTACTGTGACTGGAGTAAGACTATAATAGAGTGACCGTCCCTGTCCTGTGACTGGAGTAAGACTATAATAGAGTTACAGTCCCTGTACATTGTAGGTAATAAATTTCATGTCTGTAATTGTGTTGTTTTCTTTAGCAACCCATAGATCTAAAACTTTTCAATGAAATAAATCCACAAATATTTTCCCGATCTTTCCAATAAACTCTGCTTTCAACAATGCATCTCACATTTACTCTCACTGAAAGGACAAACTTTCAAACTGTGGACAATTATGTCATCACAGTCCTTGTACATTCCGAGCTTTTATTTTCTGGCGTTTATTTGAAAGATGTAACTGCAACCATGATCACAATTTACGGGTATGGTTCTTGGAGCGGTAAGACATTATCAACTTTATGCACTTGACATTATCAACTTTATACACTTGACATTATCAACTTTATATACTATGACATGATCAACTTTATACACGATGACATTATCAACTTTATATACTATGACATTATCAACTTTATACACTTGACATTATCAACTTTATATACTATGCCATTATCAACTTTATACACTATGATATTATCAACTTTATGCATTATGACATTATGAACTTTATGCTCTATGCCATTATCAACTCTATACACTATGATATTATCAACTTTGTACACTATGACATTATCAACTTTATGCATTATGACATTATCAACATTATATAAAATGATATTTAAGAATGTCATAGCATCAAGTGTTGAGGCACAATGAAGGAAATAAGACAAAACTTTTAGCTCAGATGTTTGTACAAACCTGTTTAACCATGGCTCACAAGAAACATTACGGACAATCAGTGATATTTACGTTAACGAGAATAAGAATAAGAACGAAAATTATTGGAAATTCGTTAACGATAACGATAATAAGTACAAAAATTATTTTGAGAACGGTAATAGAATAGAAATAAAAATTAATTTTCATGAATAGAATAGTAACAATAACGAAAATTATTATTGAACGAATATCTCGTGGAATATGTTCCGCCATTTGCGCCGAATTCCGTGTTTTAATTTTGACGTATTCGTCCAGTCATTTCCGTCAAAATCCATATTTTGTATTATAGTAAAGTAAAGTAAAGCGCTAAAGCATTTCTTCATGATCGGTTACTTCCGTTTCAAAACTTTCGCCGGTTTATTTTTTCAATTTATATTTGTGATTTATTTTGGACGAGTAAAGTTTGTTTCTGAGGACAATGAGTTCATTATCAAGGATGTTAGCTGGACGAAAGAAGGAGAGTCTGGTGTGGGATTACTTTACATATATGGAGCAGGAAGGGAAGGTGAAATGTAAAGTTGTTATTGTGAAGACTAATAGCGAGTGTGGTGCTTTGTTGGCGGGTAAAAACAGTACAAATATGCTGTCGCACCTCCGTAGATTACATAAGCAGGAGTATGAGCAGTATGTAAAAGCAACCGAGGCGAGATCATTAACGACAAAACCAAATAAAGCGACGGTGTGCAAAAATGCGACTCAGACATTGGCTGATTGCATTCAACGTAAAATCGTATCCTGGTCAACAGAGTCACAGGAGTATCAACAGCGTTTGTCCAGTGTGATGGACATGTTGATAGACACCTGCTATCCGGTCACAGTGGTTGACAAGCCATCATTCAGACACATGATTAAAACTCTTGATCCAAAGTTCCTTCTTCCTGGTTAGTTTTTTAAGTGTTAAGTACTTAGCAGTTCATAAATTCATTATTTCATATTCTTTATGAACACCTTTATACATAGCTTATATCTTATACATATGTATCTTAGTTTCTGGCTTGGCTGTAAATTTTTTAAAAGTTAACTATGGACTTTGTCAAATAAACAATGTCACAATATTAGCCACCACTGTTCTTTAAGATATTTTTGTTTATTGCTTTCTAGCGTCGTCGACAATAAACAAGAAATTTACTGAACTGTTCACTCTGAAGTCGGTTAGCATAAGGGCCTTACTTGATCGAGCACGCTGGATAACCTTATGCCTAGATGGATGGTCGAAGCCAGGATTGTCATCTTCATTCGTTGGAATTTCAGCATGATTTTTTTGACCCAGAAACGTCTACTCCGATTCATGCTTTTTTAATTTGACCGAGATTGAACATCCTCACACCGGTGAAAGACTGGCAGCATGTCTTGACAGCAGTCTCACATTATGGAATATAGCTCCTGAGAAAGTTTTATTGGTCATATGCGATAATGGAGCAAATATAGTAAAGGCTGTTATTATATTGCAAAAGAAGCACCAGGTAATGCGGCATTTTACTTCATTTCCATTTCCGAATAATTGTGGATTTTGTTTTTGTGTTTATAAATTTTGAGATCAGCTTAAGTGGTAAAGGAATTCTTGTTTTGGTGATAGATTCTTTTGTTTTCGTGGTCAATTTACTCACAAAAATTTCAGTATTGATTATTGAACTGATGAAATGGCAAAAATCTGGGTTCATAATAAATTGAAGATAATTGTTCAAGGTTGTATGTTCGTCTTATTTCAGGAACAAAATGACAAACTTGATCTTCCAGAACACGTGCCTCTAAGACGGCTGGCATGTTTGGCACATACTTTACAGCTCATAATCAAACCAGTTTACAGCCATTACGATGTCCTGCTAGCCAAGACTCGTAATCTCGTCAGTCGCATCAGAAAATCTGGTGTTGCTATAGAGAAGTTAATAAAGATTTGTGGAAAAACAGTTATTTTTGACTACGTCACGAGGTGGAGCAGCACCTATACCATGATCAAACGTTTAATCACAATCAAGAACGCAGTTAACGAGATTCTGACTGGCCTTGGTAAGGAATGTATCTTGTAATTCTTTGTATAATATTAATTTTGTTTGTTCTGTAACTTCTGTCTTTTTTGTTTGTTCTGACATTTTGTACATTTCGTCATTGTGATTGCAAGTTTAAACTAAAATGTATGCTTGACAAACTGGGTAACAGACTTTCTTTTGGGTAATCTCCCATTGAAGTTTTATCTTTCTGGCATATTGCAGGCATGGATTCCTTGCTTCCAAGTGAATGGCTTAGGCTTGAAGAGGTTGTCACCCTGCTGGAACCATTTGCGGCACAGACAGATATTCTGCAGTCCGACACCCAATCACTGTCTACTATCATCCCATCACTGGTAAATCTGGAATGTCATCTTGAACAGTCCCCAGCACCGAAGATCCTAACAAGCAAGCTTCTGCGTGATTTTAGAAGCAGATTTGAATTCATTTTAAATCCTGAATGTATCAGTTTTAATCCTTTGCCTGCTACTGCATGCCTACTTGATCCTAGCCTTGCTGATGTTCTTTTCTCACCCGACTTGTCACCACTTTTAAATGCTGCAAAAATGATCATCTATACACTAATTGGTTCAGCGTCATCCTCATCTTCATCTGAGATTCCATTGGAACCTGGTTTATCTTCACCTCCTCCAGCATTGCAAAGGTTCAAGTTTCTCGCTACCCGGCTTGTTGAAAATGCCACAACTTCATCACCAAGTCAGGACACTGTACAATGTCAGTTGAATCGATATATAACAGACACTACAGACAGGAATACTAGTACAACGACAACGGATTCTCTGGTATTCTGGCAAAACAGAAAAGCAACTTACAAAAAACTGTCAAAAATCGCTGAGGATTTGTTAACGGCACCTGCTTCGCAGGCATACGTAGAACGAATCTTTTCACTGTGTGGAATGTTAACCACTGGGAGGCGAAATAGAATGCAAAAATCCCTTGAAATGAGGGTCTTTTTGAAATTAAACAAGAACATTGCTCAACTGTGATAAGCTTGTTCTTATTTTATCACTGATAACTCAAACTGTTGGAACACTGTGTCTGATGAACAGCTGACTCATTTTTAATTTCTTATGTAGATAAATTAGACTGTAAAAATGTAGAACTTGATAGTTGATACTGGATAGAAGCAGCTATCTATATGATAGCTATAAAGTGTTTTATTGACATAAAGTTGTTATGAATATTCAAATTCGTGAAGTTCGACTGTTCGACCCTCGATTATTAAAATAACAATTGAAAATATTTCAGAACTTGAATAAGAATAAGAATAGAAATTAATTACAGCGAATAGAATAAAAATAAGAATTGAAATTATTTTTAGAACTGAAATATCACTGCGGACAATGGTCAAGGTCAGGGCTTTAGAGAAAAGTAACGTTAGTAGAGGCTGAAGAAACTACACATTTAGTACAAGGTGAAGAAACTACACATTTAGTACAAGGTGAAGAAACTACACATTTAGTAGAAGGTGAACAGACTACACATTTAGTACAAGGTGAAGAAACTACACATTTAGTA